>JAQJVL010000177.1:0-32114 GCA_035578905.1 Stictocephala bisonia | reverse complement strand
TTTAAACAGTAGATTACAACTAAAGTACATATTTACAGTATACATCTGTACTTAATAATTACTACGTTTATACTTGACCATTTTCTTGGATCAATATTTTCGCCATAAAGACAATTTAATTTTAATATTATATGTAATCTTAGATGTTTTAAAAACATCGTATTTGTTATCTACATTTTAATGTAAATGTTGTAAAGCCATTGTTGAACAAAAATACATTCATTAATAGATTTGCAAGACGCAGATCGTAGAGATATGGGCGACTACGAGTGTGATGAGTGTAGATGAACGAGTGTCTATAGTTATTTTTACTAACTAAGGTCGACTGCGCCTCAGAAAGAGCTATTTATTAATAGCCCAGTAGCGAGGACAACTTAAGGGACCCAAGCTTTGCGTGGAATCCGAACCACGTAGTGTTAGTCTGATTTTCAGTAACTAATGACAAGCCTGACACAATATGAACAATATAGGCCTATACGATATAAATATTGTGTGTATAATTTGTACGGTTCGCTTCTCAGTTAGTTCAATCACAGAATATAGATATTCTATATTTTGTGGTTCAGTGAAGGTATATCTTTCTTTTTATATTAAGTACCAAAAGACCGAGCTTCGCTCAGTTGAATTTTGCAAACTGAAAGATACAGGTAGCATCTATATCTCCTAGAGGATCCTGAGGATCGTTTGTTGTTGCTCTACCTTGTAGGTTATTAATAAAATTTCGTTTCAAACATCTTCCGCGTTTACCTTTAGCCCCTTTGTGGCACTCGGCCTGCAGCCACGTGGGGATGCTCGGCCAGTGGCCTCGCCAAGACGCTCTGCTACAGGCACCTTTGTGAAACTCGGCCTATGGCCTCGGGGGGGGGGGGGGGGGGGGGAGTTCGGCCTGCGGCCTCACAAAGGCACTCTGCTACAGTCCCATTGGAGGATCTCGACATGTCGCCTCGTGAGGAAGATCGGCCTATAGCTTCGCCAGATTTCTCATGCAGTATGACCAAGAATTTTGATTTTGGGGGCAGTGGAGCTTATAAAAATAGTCTTTTCTATACTCTGACGGTATATTATTAATTAAGAGACTAACTCCTTTAATTTGATACCCCACTTGGGTGTATTATTTTAACATTACCCAATTTAGGGTTTTTGAGCATACAGATTTTTTATTTGGGGGGGGGGGGCAGAACCCTTAATTATTGTCTCTTCCAAAATGTAATGGTATAATGTGATTTAGTTGATAATTACCTTTAGTTTGATACGCCACATTCTGCTACAAGTCGATAATGGTTCCATATTGTTTTTTATGATAACACGGGACGTTAGTTCTGGCAAACAATGCTTATTTTGTAAGGGTTAACCTTAAGCTGCAACATTTTTAAATAAATAACATTATACTACTAAGCAATGCACATGAAAACCACGGTACCTAGAAAAGAAGACGGTAGGTATCATGCCTCCTATGACGTCACATGTGATAGATGGCAAAAATGAACATGACGCTCTAATTCCTGTAATTATATAATACTAGATGATAAGTGATATATAACTAGCTTATTATTTAGCCGAATGCTTCTAGGCAATTGGTAGATTTAGTCACCAGTATTTAATAGAATAAACAAATCAGCTGATTTCGACCGTGTGACGTCACATTCTACTGCGCAGCCTCGTCGTGATACACGGGAAATTTAGGAGCATTTGAGCCAGAAATCAGACTTTTCCCAGAATTGAGACCGGCGCCAATCGATTTCTCGTAGTCGAAAAACAACATTTTAAAAATAAAAAAATCCTTGGACACAGTTTGTCCGAAAGTTTTAGATAAAAATAAAATTCCCGTCTCGTGTCTAATTTAAACACAACTCTTTCAGTATACAGTATGAGATGGCTTTAAATATGGTGTTTGTTCACCTCTAATTAACTTGCAGTAAAACGTTCATAATTTGTATATATTATTTTTAACATCTTAAAAGATACGTACGGGCTTCCCACTCTCTCAACGTACACTTGACGGGCCCTCCTTCCACATTTGGCTATTTCATTTGAGGCAAAAACTCAACGCAATAGTCTTAGCGAGTCATGAGCGTAAAACTAGAGCTTTACAAATTTAAGAGGAGTTCCCGACATGCTAAAATCTTCAAAATTGGGACAGTACTAAAATAACGTAAAAAAATTCTTCCAATTTCAGGAACAAACTTTCTAAGGAGCTTCCGAAGTTGCTAATACTTAGAATTCAGCAAGTTGCCTTCTGCCCAAAATAATGGAATTGAAATTTTACACAATTTTTCGGGCAAAGAAAGTTATCTTTTGTTCTTCGAAATAAAAAGAAGTAAATTTCGCAAATATCGAAATTTGTTAGAGGTTATAAGGACCTCATTTTGATTTTTGCTATTTTGGTGTTGGGGCTAAAAACGGAAGAATGTAAAACAAAATCTAAGTGTGCAGAAAAATACTAGACTTGCGCCTACGGTTTAGGCTATCTCAGTGCATGAATGTGTTGCGGTAATAGTTTTTATGTGATGAAGGCGTCCCTGATAATTCTGTCCAGATTAAACTTTTAATACCTCCAGGAAGATTGGTTATGCTCTGGTTAACTAGACATTTTTTTTCCAATAAATTTGTAATATTTTGTAAATTTTAAGATTTACTAAACATACCGGCTAAACAGTGGTGTTAGTAATGTGAATATTCAAAATATTTTTTATTATTTCCAATATTTTATAAAGGTAAAAATGCTTTACTTCTTAAGAGAATTGAAACAGATTTTTAACTAATTAGGTATCCATATGTTATGGAAAAAAAACATAGTTATATTTCACAAAAAAGTATCGCCTTTAAAGAGAATTTTTACACATCACCGCTTAATATAAACGATAATATTTAATTTGCCACATCCTATGATTAATGTGTATAAGAGTTATATTTTCAACAATGAATTGACAGAGATGTTTGTTGTGATAGAATTTAGGGCAGTGTTATGACAGTCATAAGGGATGGATTCAGTATTTTGTAATACTCTGTAGCCGCGTGTAATGTATAACTTTAGTTATTAAATTAATAACAAGTTAATTTGGGAAACAGACGCCATTTTGGATTTCAGCAGCAAGCACGAGTCACTCCACTGGTTTTGGTTTGAACTAACTTTATATGACAATGTCTGGGTGTACATTTTATGAACGTTTCAATAGCCTTTGTGGGGGTGGTATTACATTAGACTGGTCATTGTTAGACAATACAAATGTACTGGTATCAAACAACGGCCTAGTTAGAACGGAATACAGTATAACTTTTGTTTTTTTCTTTATGGAATACAATATTTTTGATAAAATTATTTAATACCCCGTAATAGATCTTCTCCAGGAGATCTAAACATTAACTCCGAAAGGTGGGGAAACCACGATACTTAACAATAACAAAACAAACGTCCCTAATGTGTATTTAAACAAAGTTTAAACAAGGTTTGTCCTTGGTTTATGAATCAATCTAATTTTGAACAATCTTTTCTTTTTGTATATTTCAGAGCCATTTAGCTTACGTTATTACAATACAATGGTACTCGCATTGTATCGTTTATCAAGCTAATATTAAACGTATCATATTGACACTGTAAAGTTGTGTTTAAAGCAACAGTTGTGTAAAGAGGTGTTTCAGAGTGAGCAGGTGTATCCACCATCCCTCGGGGGAGGACCGCAGTCTGTCTCACCTGTCTCCACCTTACTTACGTGTCTTCTTGGTCTTCCCTTCTGTCATCAGACAACAGTCAACAACTAGCCTAACTCGCTGGTTTACGCAACACTATCAATAATATGTGCCACTTTAATGAAAATTTGTACTCACTCGAGTACGGCACCAACACTCTAGATATCTTCTGCAGCTGCAGCAGGAGGGGCGGCGTGCAGCAGGACTGGCGACTTGGCGCAGGACAGGCGGCTTGAAGGCAGAAACGATAAAACTACGCAATAATAAGAAATGTTTTGTTATTTTATGTACTCGGTGGATCTCAGTAAAAAGCCCAGGCACTTCGTCACAGTGTCCACCTCCGCCTGGGTGCCTCTTTTGGGGAGAGACTCCCCCCAGGGGTAGAGTACGTCACCCTGGGGGATGGACAACCCTCTAAATACTTGAATGAAACCCACCTGTGGGTTGAGATGACTTCTTTCTTCTCTGTCTTCTTACTTCGTAAAAACTATCAAACTATCAACAATTTATCGGTCTTCTTTCCAGATCTGTACATGAACGTGAACAAATAACAGTATTTAAACAACGTTTACTCTGAAAGTGATTTACAGTTCATTTCCCACCCTCGGGGGAGGGAAAATGTCCGTGAAAAATCAACTCTTAGGTAAACCATAAATTATATACAACATATAACACACTAAGAGGATCCAACGATATTATCCGCCCTCGGGGGAAGAAGATAACGATTTTGGATTCTCTTACTGCTAACTCTGAAATACCAAATACATTTTAAATTGTAAACTCCCTTAAATAAATAAAAAATTATATTTTTTTATTTTTGTTATCTGCAAAACCTGGTACAAAATATCATATACATAAAAAATATATATGAATGCCATTTTAATGGAAATCACAAATGAGTAAAATCTTCACTTTAGAAATAAGTTTGAGAAAAGAAAAGGAAACTGCTACTAAAATTAAAAGTGAAAAGTTAGTGATTTTAAAATAAAAATGTAATAATTTTTACACTAAAATGGCTCTGAATAAGTTTCAAATGATTTTTGTAATGTTTTCTAGAACGGATGTTCCAACACTCCTGGCTGCACACTGGTGGCTCTCCCAGGGCCTGACAAACTGTGCATTACACTTAAACTAACCGTACTTACCACCAACTATTGTATATTTACAATCCATAGAAATCCTTGAATTGGTACCTTACAACTTTTTTACTTTGGTATGTGATAGGTTTTGAAGGAAGGTGCAATTCGTTCTGCATATAATTTTCAATAAAACAAATTTTCTTTCGTAACCATAAAGTAAAGTGTATGTTTTTAGTTTGTTTTGTATATATTGTTACTGTGAATGCCATTAAATGTGTGTGAAATGTATCTGAGGTTGTTACTAACCCTAACACTTACCTCATGACAAGCAATTTTATTCACCAACAAAATACATCTTTGTTTAAAACGGCCACCTACGAGAGTTAGTGGATGAAGGGTATACTAGAAAATTTTAAAATAATAAAGATAAAACAGTATTGAATTAGTCTGTCTGTAAATAAATTTTTATATTTTAGGAAATGTTCATAGACAATACAGGTTTCACTTGTCTGCGACTAAATTTACGTAAACAGTTATTTAACGTTAGTAAATATAAGTGACAAGTAACTACTGCTACTCTTTGTATGTAGTAATTTACTAAGCAATAAAATCTTTCTCAACTTGTAAGGCTGAAGCAGTTTGAGTATTTGATAAGCACATTTTCGGTATTTCAAATGTGCAATATGATAAAAAAATAATAAAAAAATTTAAAAAAATTAAAAAAATTGAGACTAAAACTTACAAAAAATTAATGTTATGAGCAGAAAAGACAATATAACCAACCACAAGGAATGTAAATGGAGAGGAGATCATCCTTACAATCAACCAATAATATCCATAAAACACAATATACAAAGCAAGACCAGAAAATCTAATCAACAACAAAGGAGATAACCCAACAAAGAAAATAACCAAGACAAAACCAGAAAAAAACCAAAATCAGACCTAACAATCCAACCAATAACAAAGTAAATCCAGACGAAACAATCCTCCTAATAACAAAGCAAAATCAGACAAAACAATCCAACCAATAACAAAGGAAATCAAGACCAAACAACCCATCTAATAACAAAGGAAATCTAGACCAAGCAATCCAACTAATAACAAAGCAAAATCAGACAAAACAATACAACCAATAACAAAGGAAATTCAGACCAAACAATCCACCTAATAACAAAGCATATAGACCCAAACAATCTACCAAATAACAAAAGAAAACAAGACCAAACAATCCATCCAGCAACAAAGCTAAACCAGACCATAAAATCCAACCACTAACGTAACAACAATGCAAAGCCAAACCTGATGAGATAATCCAACCAACATCAAAACAAAACCAGCAAAACTAAAACCCTTAAACAAAAACGTAACAGAGTTATATGAGTAAAAAAAGAATTATGATAGTGATGATGATGAAAGCATGATGATAGTGATGAAAAACAAACCTCTTTAATGAAATCCGAAAACAGCTCAATCAATCTCTCAAAACATCATCAGCCACATGAGTTGAAATATTTAATAAGTTAAATTTGTTCACTTCATAAATTAACAGTGATGTGACTCGAAACTGTTTGAAGTATAGCCTACTTCTGATTAATTATTAACAGATCGATTTATATATGTAATAAGTAGCACAATTAGTGAGGTGTTATTAATTAATGAGTGCTCCTTGGATTATATGTGTTAAATAAAAATATTTAATGTTTCTACTCTTGAACTGGAACGATTCGAAAATAAACAAAGCTTCACTATAACTGTAAGTGTAAAGCAAATGTAAGCAAAATAAATAACTTGCCAGAGGCACGTGTAAGATCAGTTGAACAGCTCTTAGAGACATTGTTTGTGTTGACTGTTTAAAAAGACGTAAATTATAAAAATATACTTGAAATAATTTAGCTTATGGATAGCACAGGAATATAATTCGAAATAACAATCATATAGATAAAACATCATTAAATTTATATAACCTAATTAATTTTCAACGAATTATCTACTGATTTTTAAAGCTCAGAAAAAGTTTTTTTTATTTTTATTAGCTCCAATGTTAACAGATTTTAATCTGCAGGAATTGACATTTTTATTTACTTAATGCGTTTCAAATCTAATTAATATGGTTTCCTATCGCTATTAATTGTACTTTTTCTGCGCCCTTATAATTATTTAAGCAGAAGCAAAACACTGAATAAAATTATGTATGTAGCTGTATTCAGTTGAGCCAACAAGCCTATATTAAGTAACTTATAAGCACTCCCTCAGGTAAAAGTAATAAATTATTTTAAAGTTTACTGAAAGCCACCTTTTATAAGTTAAAAATATAAAATATTACGTGAATTGTATCACAGAGTGAAGTCCCAGTTTGTACCACCAGAATACCAACCATGGTTGTACAAAATTAAACGATAACAAAATGATTACGAATTATAATTTATGTTAAGGGTTTGTCCTTGGTTTATGAATGAATCTAATTTGAACAATCTTTTCTTTTTGTATATTTCAGAGCCATTTAACTGACGTTATTACGATACAATGGTACTCGCATTGTATCGTTTATCAAGCTAATATTAAATGTATCATATTGACACTGTAAAGTTGTGTTTAAAGCAACATTTGTGTAAAGAGGTGTTTCAGAGTGAGCAGGTGTATCCACCATCCCTCGGGGGAGGGCCGCAGTCTGACTGTCTCACCTGTCTCCACCTTACTTACGTGTCTTCTTGGTCTTCCCTTCTGTCATCAGACAACAGTCAACAACCTGCCTAACTCACTAGTTTACGCAACACTATCAATAATCTGTGCCACTTTAATGAAAATTTGTACTCACTCGAGTACGGCACCAACACTCTAGATGTCTTCAGCAGCTGTAGCAGGAGGGGCGGCGTGCAGCAGGAGGGGCGGCTTGGCGCAGGACAGGCAGCTTGATGCAGGATAAGTAATCTTCAAACAAGACGAGGATATAAGTTTCATCAATTAATTGTAAGGTCAATTAAATATGTTCTCATTTTATTAAAGGGAGAATGGGAACGCTTATCATCCATAACACATTTATTTGTAATTATTTTAACATTTTTCTCAATTTGACTCACCATATTACTGCCTAGAAGTAAATTATCATCTAAAATTTGATTTTATGTACAATTTATATAATTATGGGCGTTTGGATGGAACTCTGTATTTACTTTATGTTTCAGTTATACATTTGTGCAATTTTTTTTTCAAAACAATCTACCCTACGCAATTTTAACCGCAAATTTAGGCGTGACTTTTTCCCTCACTCAGCCCTTTATATTAAGAGATCACCCTTGTGTTTTAGAAGAAAGCCCGAGAGAACTTCATCTTCTTATCACAAAGATTTTGTTATACAAATTCATATAATTTTAAAATAATTGTAAAATCAATGGGGCATAATTTTTACTACAGTAGAACTTCAATTATCCGAATCAATTGGGACCAGTCTCAATTCAGGTAGTTGGATTTTTGTCACCAAACAGTCTATTTTGTTTAATTACTTTATGTTGAAATGTGATGTGACAAATATTAAACGTTGAAAATACATCTGTGCGTTGTTTTAGTTGTTTACTTTTGTTTTTTCATAAGGAAATTAAAAAATTGAAAAACATGAGATTTTAAGTTTTCTTTTAAGACATTCCGTAAGCAATTCGGATAATCGGTTATTCGGAGTTATACTTTACTAGTATTCCAACGTTGCCCTTTACTTGAACAATAACTTTGACATGATTAATGTTCTTTTTTTATTGTTTAATTGATCTAGATTTCTGAGGATTACAGTGAAGAAATACTGCAATATTATATAAACGATTCATTCAACATGGTTAACATAGAACTAACATGAAGGTAGTTCAAAACAATACAATATGTGGAATTTTTTACTCTGTTGAACAAAATTGTCACCATAGTTTCCTATTTAACTTTGCAACTTAACATATTATTAAAAATGATAATTATGTACCAAATTAATTTGATCGTTCTTAATTTAAAGAATAATAATTTAAAAGAATTCATTTAGTGTGATCTAGAATTAAATGCTATGTGCTGTACTAAAAATATATATTACTACTAATAAAAAGAGGTTCCAAGATGTTTAAGATTGCAACAATAAATTTTCAAACTGCAATAGTTAATAATTTCTACTGTACAAATAGTTTGATGTGAAACCGATGTTTAATTTTTGAGTGATATATATTAAAATTCGTTACAGTATATCATAATTCATTATGGTTTTTTTTTTAAATATAAACAGGCAATTATAATAAATAGGACCATCATTACTTTTATAAAATACTATTTTTGGACATATTTCGATTTAACATCTAAAAATATTATCAGTTCATTCTCTGAATCGATAAAATTAAATACTGAAGACCAAAATTCAAAAAAGTATATGAAGCACCTTGTGTGTGTAACAATAATTATTTCAACACCAGTTAAAAAGAGAATCAATGAACTAGAAAATTAGAAAAAAAAGAAAAGAAAAAGAAAAGAAAAGAAAATCATTCTATATAAACTGAGCATGTTTTAAATACTGAACGTGAAGTGCTGAGCAAGTTTAATAAAAAGGGGCGAACTTATAGAAAACAATAGTATTTCACTACCCAGCACAACAAAATGTACAGACCTTCAGTTGAAAACGAAATTATAAGTCGCGTCATTACATGAACACATTTTTAAATATCACTAACTAAATTATATATATTACAAACACATATTATAATTTAAAAAATCGTACATTAATTAAAAAAAAAAAAAAAAAAAAAAAAAAAAAAAAAAAAAAAAAAAAAAAAAAAAAAAAAACCATATACAGGGTGAGGCAGACCAACCGTGCAGCATGTATAGCAGGAGAACGGTTTGGTCTAGTGGCCTAAAACAAAATGCTTTCCCCCTATATTGCATATGGGAAGTCCATTAAAAATGTTTTCATCAACCTTTTCGTAAAGAGTGTTGAAAAACTAGGGGCCATGGGTTCGAATCTCAAAATTATCAAATGCAAACCTATGGCAAATAATACATCATTTTAAAGGTCTTGTTGAAAGAAACTCATTAGTGAAAACAAAGTTCATTTATCATGACACATTTCAAAATGGCGGCCATTTTTGTGAAAAATATTGACGTTTACGGAATACCCTATAGTTTTCTTACTGTTTGAGATAGGTTCATTCCAATTTCAATTTCTTACTTGCAAAACCTTCAGCTTCACTCTGATATGCCGCATGACTACTTTTATCATTATTTTGATATTGGCCCCCTAATAAGAATTTTGAAAAATTAAAAATTCCCTAAAGTCAAAATTTTTAAATAGCAACATGCATCATGTTGTATGTCATTTTAAAGCGCTTGTTAAGACAAACAAATTTTGCATTACACTTTTTTTTGTATCTCCAGTGGTTTTTGAGAAATAAGCACAAATGTGTTTTTAATAATAATTTTCCCACCTTTTTACGTTACTTTGGCCATACATTTTGTATTTTAAAAAATGATCAGATTTAAAAAAATATAAATTGGTATTTTTACTCTTAATGTCTCTTAAAAAATACACGATTTGTATTTTTTACAAGATTTGTAAATTCTTGTATTTATTTTCTAACTTTTAACATAATTGCAACCTTAAAAAATTAATAAGTAATAAGAGTATCGTACAAAAATATCCAGAATCCAACTGAATTTACTTTACTGTAGTTTACATGTGCTCGAATTGAAAACCATTATTTTCTATACATAAATCTATTCTGGAGGTGAAGCTATCTACAGCTCGCAATACTTCTTCGCCACTGATAGAATTTATACCATGTCTGATTCTCTGCATCATATCTTCGATTGTTGTTGGTCGTCTTTTGTACACTAAATCTTTCAGCCTACCCTACAAGTAGAAATCCATACAAGTTAAATCAGGAGATCTTGGAGGGTAGTTGACAGGACCACCTCTTCCAAACCACCTTTCAGGATAGTGTTCATCAAGAGTTTATTTGACGTTGTTGGCGTAGTGAGGTGGTGCCCCATCATTCATGAACCACAAATTTTCTATGTCTTAGTCGGGTATATCTATTAATAGGTTAGGCAGGTGGCTTAGCAAAAAGTTGTTATAAGTGTCTCCAACTAGGTGTTCTCTGAAGAAAAAGGGACCTATAATTTTTCTACCAAGGATGCCACACCAAGTATTCAAAGTCCAGTATCTCTGGTTATCAACCTCTCGCATCCAGTGTGGATTCTCATAGGCCCAGTACCTCATATTATGGCGGTTCACTTCACCATTACTGCGGAAAGTTGCTTCGTCACACCACAGTAAATTACGAAAAAAATGTTCACGTTGTTGTAACATTTCCCTAGCCCACAAACAAAAATTCATTCTTCGATGGCTATCATCACCATGCAGTTCTTGGTGTAATGATATCTTGTATGGGTGCATTTTGTTATCTTTCAAGATTCTCAACACTGACCTTTGACTCACACCCGCATCTAGAGCTATTCTTCTGGACGAGTCAGTTGGATTGAGTTGAACCGCTGCCAAAATGTCTGGTGCCGTATCACTTCTTACAGGCCTAGCTAGGGTTTTTCCTTTATTAAAATCAGGCTGAACCTGTCCTTTTTCACGCACACGACTAGCAAGTCTTTGAAAGGCCATTCGTGATTGAACTTCTCTGTCTGGATAACGTTCTGCGTAGAGATTCGCAGCAGCTGAGTAATTCTGGAAACATTCGCCTAACACCATTAGCATTTGGAAAGCCTCTTCATTAGTGTACGGCATTTCAATAAATACAGAACTATCATTCACAATAAAAGGACAAAATAAGGAGTAAAATGGAGAATTAGAGTGGTTGTCATATAAAATAAGTTTTGTTTCAGGAACTAACATGAAGTGTACAATAATGCACTAGAACAGCTGATTTTATAAACAGCTGAAAATAATCAGCTGATTAAACAATCATAAGATTAATAATAATTGCAGTAACCCAGGAGCAAAGTATCAACTGGTTGTACAGAACAGTAAAGGCCGATTGTGAAAGGTACCTAACCATGCGAAGCGAGTAATGGTATTGTGTATAAAAACTATTAATATTTATTTATAATATTAAAGTATAAATATACAACAAACAATTTTAAATGATAAAATTACAATTATGGTGATTTCTGTTTTTTACAAAGGTCTCTTAATTTTAGCGAATCATACAAATCCGGAACCAAAAGGCCATCTGCCACATATTCCCTTCAAGATTATCTTAGTAATAAGCTTTAAACCAGATTGTAATAATACCATATATGTATTATTAGCAATGAAAACACAGTACTTAATGTAAAACGCTTTTTGCCTGTATTTGTCAAATTGAAATATCTTAATAAAAAATAAATTTGCTTACATAATTCCTTATTTCGATTTACGCAATTAAAATGTTAGATTTTGACTCAGTGCTTTCATTTTTGGATGTCAATGGCCAAAGTAACGTAAAAAGTTGGGAAAATTATTATTAAAAACACGTTTGTGCTTATTTCTCAAAAACCACTGGAGATACAAAAAAAAGTGTTATGCGAAATTTGTTTGTCTTAATAAGCGCTTTAAAATGACATACAACATGATGCATGTTGCTATTTAAAAATTTTGACTTTAGGGAATTTTTAATTTTTCAAAATTCTTATTAGGGGGCCAATATCAAAATAATGATAAAAGTAGTCATGCGGCATATCAGAGTGAAGCTGAAGGTTTTGAAAGTAAGAAATTGAAATTGGAATGAACCTATCTCAAACAGTAAGAAAACTATAGGGTATTCCGTAAACGTCAATATTTTTCACAAAAATGGCCGCCATTTTGAAATGTGTCATGATAAATGAATTTTGTTTTCACCAATGAGTTTCTTTCAACAAGACCTTTAAAATGATGTATTATTTGCCATAGGTTTGCATTTGATAATTTTGAGATTCGAACCCATGGCCCCTAGTTTTTCAACACTCTTTACGAAAAGGTTGATGAAAACATTTTTAATGGACTCCCCATATGCAATATAGGGGGAAAGCATTTTGTTTTAGGCCACTAGACCAAACCGTTTTCCTGCTATACATGCTGCACGGGTGGTCTGCCTCACCCTGTATATATACTAACAGATTACTTGTAATGGAATGTATTTTGAATGTTTACATTGATGTTACATTACATAATTTTGCAGCCTTTAGTAATACGAATTGTACTTTGTAAAATTATAGATGGATATTAAAAAACAAAATAAAATATATAATGCACATAAAAATGTTCAGCATGATAAAAAAATATAATGAAAATAATCTATCAATAGATATACATTTCCTATATATTATTAACGTATATAAATAGAAAAAATTTTATTTAAGTTTAAATTTTTTATATTACATTTCATTATTGATCAGTAAGTCTATTTTAACAAAGTTATTATTGTAAAAAATTAATGAGTTAACATTTTAGCTAAACTAACTAACTAACTAAACTAAACTAACTAACATTTCACTAAAATTCTTATATTATTATAATATATAATAAATATACTGTCATTGAGTGTCTGTCTTTATTCTTTGTGATAATAATAATTCAGCCCAAAATTTGTCTTTAGTCTATTTATAGATCCCTTCAAGAGAAATTATCTCCATTAAAGCGACTCGACTCAATAATTGCTCTTTTGGTTTTTCCTATTAAAAGTGCTTCCATTTTCCCCTTTATACTGCAAACTTTTAAATAAAGAGTAAAGTATTTAATAAAATAAAAGACTAAGAATGCGAAAAAATAAAAAAATACAAATTATTTATATGGATTCTTCTTGTAACTAGGTGTTAAGTAACGTTAATAATAATGGTAATATATCTTTTATATTAAAATACTACCTTCATAAAAAAATAAAAACTGGTAAGATAAATACACAACATTACGAAAAAATAAAAGAATTAAATTACTGTACTGTGATAACATTAATGGGGGAGATAAGAACCAGGTTATTATAATTTATACAAAGTATCAATAGGATGAAAAGGACTTTTATTTTGAAGATACTACACGTAACAAATGATTTACTACGACAAATAACCAAGTAGATGTTTATTTTTTAGGTTCACTAATTTATAAAAACATGCTACATTAAATTAAGTGCAATGTTTTTGTTGTTTTTGATATTTTTACTGTGGACCATTTAGTTTTTAAATTATATTCATAATAAAATAAGTATAAGTAAAAATTCTTGTATATGTATTACTACAGAAAAAGATGTATATTGATTTGAAGTCAAAAGAAAATTGGTGGGTGGTTTAAATTTAACTAGTACAACATTAAACAGTTTCACGTATAAAACAAAGTCAACAGAAAACAGCTGATAAAACCAACATAATAATGTATGTATATATTTAAAAGCTTACCAAACCATAAAATTAACTGGTAAATATAATCTGTCTGCCCCACTTTAATTTTATGTCCTTATTACGTTGAAGCAAAATCTATGCATTAATGTCGAATGTAAATTAATGGATGCCTTAATTGGATTTTTAAAATGTAATATAAAAACTAATTAAACTGTTCATTTGTATAACTGATGTTCGTTTGTATAACTGATGTTCGTTTGAATTACTTTATAAGTAGCCTCAATGGCTATATAAAACTACCTATTTCAATATATGATTCCAATTATATCGTAATTTTGGAAATAACATTAATTGAATAGTAAAGTAATCTGAACCTAATTAGATCTGTTCAGTAGCCATTATATCTTTTATTAGCCAAATGGTTTTGCGGAAAAAAGGCAAATATTTTAAAGAGTTTGTTTACTATACCATAATTATATAGTTTGTAAGGATTTAAACATATCAATAATATTATTTTTTTGGAAAGGTCTTTCACAAACAAAATTTCCATTATCAAGCAGTTCGATGATGGATGGTGACAATACCACTGTACGTGTATGGGTGGGCGGATGGGTCAATACCACTGTACAAGTATGGGTGGGTGGGTGGGTCAATACTACTATACGTGTATGGGTGGGCTGGTGGGTCAATACCACTGTACGTGTATGGGTGGGCGGGTGGGTCAATACGACTGTACGTGTATGGGTGGGCGGGTTGGTCAACACCACTGTACATGTATGGGTGGGTGGGTGGATCAAGAAGGTTGTGTAGTATGCATATAACCTTCTAAACGTATACAGCTGAGCTTAATACCAGTTCATTGCCACGTTGCCTCAAATTTAGCTTGTTCTGTTCATCTGAGTGATTTTTTGGCTAGTATTTTTTTTTGTTCTCTTTTTGTTTTTTATGAAGGGAGATTTGAATGAACTTTGTTTCTGGAAGGCATTAAAAAATAATAATTTATATTACTGGATTATTTGTGTCATTCCATACTATAAAATTTTAATCTCGTGCAATAAAAAGAGCTTAAAGAAGAATATATTAGTTCAATGCTGTAATTCTTATCCAACTCAGATTGTAATACAAGTGACCGTAATACAATACAAATATATTACAATATAACTAAAAAATGTCCAGTTATTAAGGTGAGAAAAGTCGGTAAAGAACGTTTACCTTCCTCAGACGAGAGGGGTTCACAAAGGAATGTGACTGGTGTTCGGCTAAGCTAATTTTATACTACCATTTGTCATTGATTACTGGTGTTAGGCTAAGCTAATTATATACTACCATTTGTCATTGATTACTTGTGTTCGCCTAAGCTAATTTTATACTACCATTTGTCATTGATTACTGGTGTTCGCCTAAGCTAATTTTATACTACCATTTGTCATTGATTACTGGTGTTCGGCTAAGCTAATTTTATACTACCATTTGTCATTGATTACTGGTGTTCGGCTAAGCTAATTTTATACTACCATTTGTCATTGATTACTGGTGTTCGGCTAAGCTAATTCTATACTACCATTTGTCATTGATTACTGGTGTTCGGCTAGGTTAATTTTATACTACCATTTGTCATTGATTACTGGTGTTCGGCTAAGCTAATTTTATACTACCATTTGTCATTGATTACGGTTTCCTAACCATAAAATGCAAACAATTAATTTATCGTTTGCAATCACCAAAATCGTGACTGATGAAATAGTATTGAATGGTTTTTATAAGTTTTTACCTATGCCTTTTTATTTTGTTTGGTAGCTGCCACAGCTGAGAGATCACAAATTTGTGACAGTCCTACTACCAGGTTTGTTGCTCGTTTAGAACTACTCAGGGGATACGTACAGCATTTAAAGAATTGCTGTGGACGCGAACATCATCCCCCTGTTGATTGTGATAACTTAAAATCTTGAAACCCACATCTACATTCTACTTTCATGTTTAGCACATCGTATTTCTCACCCAACACTTGCTGGGCCATAGCGTCGAACAGTTTTGATGGACAAATAAGTTCCTTATTAACGATCCGTCAATACCTGTAAGTTGGATGAACCTCCCTCGTGGGAAGTGGGCACTGTTAAATCGGTTCCGAACTGCAATGGGTAGGATGTAAATACTGGAAATACAAATAGGGATTGACTCTAGATCAGTCATGTGATTGTGGGGAGCCTATTCAAACAATGGATCGCATAGTTTCAGAGTGCCCCTTACACTGTTTTACGGAGGGGTTATCTAGCATAAATAGAACCAGTGAGGCAGGTCTTAAATGGTTTGATGGATTGATTAAATGATTAGCTTCGTGACAGGAGATAATTTGTTATTTAGTTATTCATTTTTAATTTTTATAATAATATATTACTTATGGAGTTTTTTCAAGTATAAAACACATCTATTATATAATTTTAAATTTAAATTATGGTAGCTGACAAAAACTTATACGCTTTATAAACCTATACCCTTTTATGTTCTGATAATACATTATGAATCTTATCTCAGTATTAAAATTAACCTGCCCAATCATAAATTTGTCATGATTCTCGATTTTTTTATTAAAAATAAATTCAACTTAATATTGATATAATTATTAATAATTTTAGTTTAAAACCCTAAGAAAAGTATTTGTCCATCGGAAAGTAATATTAATCTTGATTATAATCTACCAAACCTTTTTTGAAAGAAAAGTAAATATTAAGAAAATTCAAAATTATAAAATTTAACAACATCTGAAACTTATCCACATATTTTTATTTATTTAAATTTGTACACTATCAGCTGTTAAAATAATCATTTTTACAAATGTTTCATTTTTTAGGTATCTTTATAACCTCTTGAATCTGTACAACTGAAGATGATCTTCAGGACCGAAATCGATTTTGAAAATTGAAACAAAAATACTACTAAGTGTTTTTGTTTTGTTTAATATAGTAAAAAAGATTACACCAGTTAAATGTTGTGCTTCTTAGCCAACTCAAATTCAATATTATTAAAAAAATGTATGGTTCATTAAGCTGAAAGTAATACCTATCTACTTAAAAGTAATTTTAGTCCTGATAATAAATCTCCCAAACCTGTAAACCTTTAAATTAGATTACATTGTTTGATATAGTTAAACAATTTAACGACACTCTATAGCTTTAGCTGAAATATAATTATTAGACTCTCTCATAATAACTATACTAATACGTAATGAAATATGTTAAATAGTTTTAAGTAAATTCATTTAAATACTATTAAGGTGTCATTCTCTAATGTTAAGGGTGTTATGTTTCATTGAACATGAGATTGGAAAATTTAAAGATAACTGTTTTTTCAACAAAAATTTACTCAAATTATAGAGGAAACTAAATTACTATTTTAAAATTTTTAGAACAGCGTAACACCTTACGAAATCTTTTGAGAAATAAATGTGAAATTTAATCTGTTATATGAATTATTGAGGATGTCCCATTGCAAATTCCTTCTAATCAAACGCAAACACTGACGGGTTGATATCAAATTTGAATTGCAAATTATTCGCAATTGGCAAATTTTGCTGCCATTACGCGTCAGTTGACATATCAAAGTGTAATGAGGGTTAGCATGCGTGATTTGTTGTTTAACTTTGTGTTAATGTGCTATAATTTATGTAAGATTTTTAACTGAGCATCGATACGTAGTTTATTTAACTAATTAGATAGACAAAATGCACGTTTTTATGAAAATTAAATCCAGTGATATATTTCTAATAGAACCCTACTAAAAATATCCATGCATAGTTATGTACATATTACTGTTTTTCAATAATAATATGTTTGAACGTTTCCAGGGTCTTTTTTGGAATGTCCCCGTAAATAATAAAGATTATCTACCAAGCCTAGAACTAAACTAAATGAACGAACGGTATATCTTTGGTATTGGTTACTTGGTTTTGACCTATAATAAAATAATAAATGTCATCGCTCTAGTTATCAATGAACGCCTTCTGGCTTGTAGGTTAGAATAACGCACTTCCACCATGAGCTATTAGGTTTGGTTAAGTTAGGATTAAATACATATAATTTTACGTGCTACTTGATTACATATGCTTATAAATATCAGAATCGATGCATCTTATTAATTCGATTACATGGAATTGTAAGAGAGGCAAAAAATGTAAATTTACTTATTAAATAGAAGTTATAATTTACAGAACATCTTAAAATACACCATATTATTTCATGAAGCAAATGTTTGGAATATATATTAACTATAATAGTTTTACTGAATCTTCTAAGTTGACTTGGGTGCACTGATTAGCGCTTGAATGAAGATCTGGCGTGCAGTGTTGTCAAGAGCACACTGCCTGAAACTTTATAACAATTTATACAAAATAAAAAAAATGTAAAATACGCTATAAACAATATAAACATTCGAGATGTTTTCATTAAAAATTGTCAAAACCATACAATTTAAATTGTTATTAACTTGTAAAACAGTTCATTTTCATAACATATGACAACCATGCAAGGCGTTGTTTGTGGTTATGGCTGGTTAATATCGTCACGCCATTGGTCGTAGCAACCAGCTCGTAGTTCTAGCACTTACCGTGGGAGCGCTCTTATGTCAAGTCGAGAAAGTCACTAAATTCACTCTACAATTGATAGGGTCTTACAAAATGTAGTCAATCATTGATAAACTGCATTCAATTAATGACAAACTATAGTCAACCACTTACAGCATGTAGTCAATCACTAATAGATAACCTGTAGTCAAACACTGACTTGTTGTCAGCCACTGACCACCTATTGTTAACCATTTACAGCATGTAAGTTATTAAATCACTGATAGGTAACCTGTTGACAACCACTGATAAGATGTAGTCAAGCACTTAAAACCTGACAACCCACGGGTAGGTGGGTGGGTCAACACCACCATACGTGTATGGGTGGGCGGGTGGGTTAACACCATCGTACATGTATGGGTGAGCGGGTGGGTCAACACAACTGTAGTTTATGGGTAGGTGGGTGGGTCAACACCACCGTACGTGTAATTGTGTTTCCCATATACAAAATTTGAAACTATGGCTCGTGTTTAAGGTCTTTAAAGACTAATCATTTTGATACGAATGCGTTGGGCAGATTTATACAAAATATAAAATAAATATTGTTTTTAAGGTTGACTTTAGTATAACTCTTTTGTAAATCACAACGATAAATAATTTTTATCAAATACTACCAATGACATGTCCTTTCAAATATAAAGGATTTGTTATACTTAAATAAACTTACATTGATAATGTACGTTATTAAAACTAAATATTTTGTGAATGTTCTCGTCACACCCCCAAAACATTCTCTATGAAGCTTGTTATACATTGACATTCATATGATCAACAATTTGAGCATGACAATATGTTTTTAAGTTAAAT
The DNA here is from genome assembly GCA_035578905.1 of Stictocephala bisonia. Lineage (NCBI taxonomy): Eukaryota > Metazoa > Arthropoda > Insecta > Hemiptera > Membracidae > Stictocephala > Stictocephala bisonia. The sequence goes on along the minus strand of JAQJVL010000177.1, from coordinate 12,608 downwards.
AATGTTCAACTGCCAAATACGGTCACCAGCTACTGATCAACGCACTGCCTGGTGGTCAAGTGGGGAATAGAGAGGTAACTGTCACTGTTGTGACAATAGTATGGGAACGGACGAACAGACCACATCCGGTCTACTGATAGGTGGCAGAGTTACAAGTAGTTTCATAAGTCAACTCCAGGTGGAGGGTCAACAATGATAGTGACTTTTACCAGGTGAGGTTAGGGCTAAGAAGCCCTCTCTAACACCAACCTGGGGACCAACGACTTAACATGACTTGTGAACCACGGGAGCGACAGGGGAAAAACTGTTAATAGTCATATCGGAAATCAAACCTGGACTGACTGCGTGGATAGCCAGCATCTTAGCCCCTTATCTACGGCTGCTCCTTAAATATCAGTCATGTAAAATCAAACCAATATTATTGCATGAATGATAACAATATTCAGTTACACGTTCCGCAGTATCAAGAACACTTTTTTGTCAAAATGATCGTGCTTAGAAACCTGGTATAAAATACTCCATAAACTTATCTTCGGATATATTTACAACAAGAGATATAGCTCCATCGTAGTACGATATTTATCTCTTGTCTGGTGCTACGGTACTTTATAGGTGACATATCAATAAAACTCGTGACTGGGGTGAACATAACATGTAAGACCCCTACACCTGTATGAGGGGATATAGTACCATTCGGGTTGAAATATTTACGGGGAATGTGCCATGATGTTATTAAATGGTAAATAACCTTAGATGTTATGGGAGTCTACACATTGGAGACGACGGTTAAAACCATTTAGTAATTGTAGGAATTCAATATATATATATATATCATTACGGTATAATTTTTCAAAGACGTATCTATTTTTTATTAAAAAATATTTGTAATAAAGTTTTGAAAAGGGGCCTTATCTATTAAAATATGCTATAGAGATATAAACATATTTTACATGAAAAACAAATACTTAAAGCTAATAATATTTTGTTTTAAAGTCGGATAGTTATGTATATACTGGTAGACTTTTCATGTTAGATTATTGGATAATATTTAAAACTTAAAATTTATTTTTAACCAAAAATGTATTACTGTTACAAATTGTTGATATTTGGTGTATATCTTGAAGTATAACTGTTAAGAATATTAACATATAAATATTTACATTACTTGATAACATTCATTTGTTAATGTTAAAACATACAGATTACAAAACTGCAAATAATAACATTAATCAAACCTGAGAATATAATCTAGATACAGTTTAAATACTAAATTTTTCTGAACTTTAAAAATCAGTGTAAATACATGAAATGAGAAGATACGTGTACTTTTATATAATTAACTTAAATTTTGAATCTTTATTATTGATAAAATATGTGTATGTAAAAAAAAACTTGTGTAAAGTAAAATGTAGTGACAGTAGATGTGAAATTCAAACTGGTTAAAACACATTTTAAATAGAGCTTACTATAGTTTTTAAAACATAAGAGATATTGTTAAAGCATAGTTGAAACATTAGGTACATATTACAATTACAATGTTTAAACAATAGAAAATGTACATTTAAAAGTTACATTAAAAAGAACATAAAAATAATGTACATTTAAATGTAAATTATTATTATGTTATTTTACTACACCATTATATATTTTATGTTAAACTTAATTAATGTTAAGGAGTAGACTACAAAATATCCAAAGACATTTACTGTTCAGACAATTGTCACTCGGAGAAGGAATTACAAACCATTAAAAACTACTCCATGTAAACCTCTGTAAATGTTCAGTTCCTAGTCAAAAACGAATAACGAAGCTTACTAATTAACTTTACTAATTGGCTTGTTAAAATTTCTGAATTTTCCAAATAATTCTGAGAGTTAAGGTGATTCAAAGTCATTTTATTCTGAATAAGGTATCTGTTGTTTCAATTTTAAATTATTGTAAACAGTTTACGTTATTGTATACATAATGTGTAATATTGTGTACATATAAAATTATATGTAAGCTTTGTATAATTTAATTTTAAACAGGCTTCAAGAGAACCTACTGAATTCTTATGTGTATATGTGGGATTCCCAGTATGGGAATCGTGTTTAATCTTTTAACTATTTAATGTTTTTATGTCCTACTGGTAAGATATAAAAACTACCGTTCAATGTCAGTCCCTCCGGTAAATGACGAATGTTTCGAATGTTTCGAAATATGAGTAATTATTTTATAACATCATAAATAACTCCTATTTATGATGTTTCAAAATATCATTATATCATTATTCAAAATATTTATTATATTTATGAGTCCTATATATCAATATTGCAAACTTGCAGTCTCCAAACACTTGAAGACAAATGTTTTTTAATTTAGTAAAGAAAAATGTACTTTCCATTAATCATAATGAATAACAAAAATTAGAGAGAGTTACTTATTACTAAATATTTAAAAATAAATTACATATACAATTCTTTAAATGTTAAATACTCGTAAGTAATATACAAATAATACAAAAAAATATAGTTTATAAATAAAAATGGGTTCGCTTTCATGCTAGTAGAATGTTATAAAGACTTCCAAAGGGTCTGACAGAGCTCGGCTTAGTGGGCGGACGGACAGTGCGAGGCGAAATGACATGAATAAGTAAGTTCGACAGGGAAACACTCTGAGTAATAAGTTATTTGCAGATGTAGATCTTTGACAGAGGTCAAATATAAGTTATCCTAAAATATGTATCACGCCAGAAATATATCTCCAAACACTTTTAGGATTAAACGAGTTCGTTAAATTCTTAATCAGTTTGTTTTAAACGTGTTTAATATATTTTATAAATTTATATATTTTCAAAAGGATAATTTACTTTGGAAATTAAAAGTTTGAAATCAAAAGGATAAGTTCAAGGAAATTCCGTTATATATATATTTTAATTCATTATACAGATATTATAGATCTAAATTATTTGCTGTTTTTATTAAAATATTAATCAGTTAGATTTGTGGAAATGAAAAGCTTAGTTTTCAATAAAGCGTAAAATTATGTTATATTGTGAGTATTTTTATAGGAAAATATATGTTAAATCGTAAAATTAACATATTTTATGTACATTTTCTTATTTATATTCTAAATACATGAGATAATATTTCGGCATACTTACTATTGTACCAAAGTAGAATTAATAAAATCGAACCCTTACATTGATTATGGCCTTAAACCCACTATGCTATTGAAAAATAGAAAACAGTGAATGCAATCTGAAATATATGTTTGAAATATATCATAATAGGGAAAGCTATATGCGAGGTAAAATTGTTACATTATTTATATAGTGATAATGGTAATAATTTAAGAAAAATATAATTTATTCTCTAAGTATCTACTAGAGTTCTTTTATAACTAATCAATCAGAGAAGCTAATATTGAGAGAAGAGTAAAGACAAATCATTAGTAAGGAGAAGTTTATATCTATTTTTATCTTCAGATTAGAGCTTGTTATCCTCATTAACATCGCTTCAGTGGGTTAACTCGCTAATTGGATAGCTTCATAAAAAAACGATCAGTGATTGAGCAGACAAACTAAACAATCCCTAATTAATTAATTTTTAAAATTTATATTTATTTAGATGTGATTTGACAGCAGAGTTGGAGACATTAATTAATATTTTTAAGGAAAGATCTTTTTAACATTCCTGGCCCCATTCCTCATAGAATATTGACCTGTGCAGGGAACGTAAGTAAATACTATCGGGGGAGTTTACGGGGCACCTTTGGCATGGGCTGAACGGGTGCAATCTAGCTTCTATACTAAAAGAGCTTTTTTGAGATCTTAGTTAGTTTAAGTACATTTATGATCTTTAAAACTGGAAGTTTGTATATCGTATTTATTTACATTCTTTTACTGTTTTCTAATATTTTATTTTTAATTAAGATTTAAAATTTACACTAAAGACATATACACAATGCAAATTATTTCATTAAATATCTTGATAGTTTTAGAGAAGAGTTATGTAAATATATAATAAATATCGGGTATTACAAAACAACAATTCAATGATTTTTAAAATATCAAAAACCTACTTTCATAGTTCAGTATTTACTTAAAAATACTTATTAACAATGACTACACTCATCACACTCATTCGCCCGTCATATTCGCTCATATCTCAACGATCGGCGTCTTAGTGATGAATAATATTCACCTTGTACTGAACTGGTTCTCCCCTTTACTCTCTCTGATACATTAGTAGATACTATTGGGGGCAATAGTAGATACATTAGTAGAGTCTTCGGGGCAGATTTGGCATGGGCTGAACGGGCGTAATCTAGCTTCAAGTTTTAATTGTTTTAATGGTTAATATTAACGTGGCATTCAAGATGAGATAATATAATTAAATAAAAATAATATTATTTGCAGTCTGAATTAAGACAGTTGGGAAGGTAAGCATTTGTAAGATGTGAAAGCTGAGATCAGAAGGTGTTTTGTACAGCTGTGAACTGATCCTTGATTTTTGTAACGGTAAAAAAGCTTAAATCAACAATTTTCAGGTAAAATAATGAAATGATGTTATAGTAAAATAATATTGACAAAATAAATATACGTTTCGATTTAAAAGACATATACTAAAAATAAATTTATAAGAAATTAATTATAGTACATTGATATGAAAACATTATTGGAAGAATTTATCCTTAGTGTAATCAAATAAAGGAACAGCAAGTGCGACAACATAGCAAACTTCTCCAAACATTATAGCTATATTCAGAAGTAATACGTTTGTAGAGCAAATTTTATTATTAACGATCCTATCCTGATCCATCCTGACGAAAGTAAAACCATATCATAACGATATCCACTAATGTGATAAACACCTTAAAGCTAATAAAAATAGTAAAATCTTGTTAAACTGTAAACACCTTTCACTAGGTTAATTAGAGTGAGTGTTGTTTGTCACGTTCTTCCCCCTCAAGGTGACAAAACCGTGTATAAAACATCCGATGTAAGCTGTCAGAGTCATCACTTCATCACAGCTGTGAATCCCTCTACAACCACTTACGATGGATATCCACACTCTTCGCACTCAACAACTGTAAGGCACCCCCTGGAGTATCAGAGCTGCGACCTGGCTTCATGTATAGGATCATATCGTTACAGCGAGTAGTCACCAGGTACGGTCCTATCATTGCTGGCAACCTGGAGGGGCAGATTAGGGACGAGTTTTTTTCTTCGAGTATACCTGCTTAAGATTTATAACGTTTCCTCTACTTTGCCTCCCAGAAAAGGAAGCCTATTAGTATACCTGTTGTCGACATGAATGATAAAAAGCGAAACGATATTGGTATTGAGGATATAGTTTAACGTTTTCAAAAACATACAAAAAGGATGCTAGAAACTTGATGAGAGCTTTAGATAAAAGAACTGAGCTTTTTCATGGGATGAATATGGTAAGATATCAATAACAGGAGAGATAATACCCTACTCGAATATTGTGGACATTACACATGATTTGATAAGAGCTAGAAAACCAATTCAACAACCAGGGTGAAAACAATTAATGCATGTACTTAAAGAAATGAACATACCAAATATATTCATAACCAATCCATTCAGTCAGCAGTACTTGAGCAAATTTAAAGGTGATGCTCGTACAAGTGTAACACAAAATAATATTGAGTCAACACCATCACGCTTCACAGTATTAAACCGTTAAACACCCCCACAAGAAGTGACAGCAGCAGACACGTTATAAGTCCATTCAAGCTTTAATGGAAGAAGATCTAGCCAGAATCTACTATGATGCAGCCTATCCAGCAGGTTACACTGGAACCACCCCCTTAATTCATGCTTTGGGTAATAAATATAGCGAAGATTCGATAAGGAATTGGTTACAATCACAAGATACTTATCCATTGCACAAGCCAGTGAGAAGAATATTTTCAAGAAACATATTTGTTGTACATGCAATTGATGAATATTGGCAAACTGATCTAAATGACGTGAGAAGTTTGAGCAAGTACAGTGATGGTGCGAACTACAAACTGACCGTAATCGATGTATTAGCAAGAGAGCGTTGGCAACAACATTGAAAAATAAACAATCCCCTGAAGTCATCAAAGTCGATATTTGAAGAAAACAAGTCAAAACCTCGATGAGTTTAAACAGACAAAGGAACTCAGTTTGTATCAAAGAAGGATCGAAAAATGTTTAAAGAAAACAAAATAACATTTTTCACAACCAATAATCCTGACATCAAAGCTGCAGTAGTGGAAAGATTGAAACGCACGCTGAAAATGATACTTAATGAATGGCGATACTTAACGCATAACTGTACATACAGATATGTTGAATGCCATTTCAGATACATATCAACATAAACATATTGATAATGATTTGAACAAAAATATTGATATGTACCCCTTTCTACAAATATACGTATTTAACATTAATACTAACCAATAAAACTATTAAAACTTGAAGCTAGACTACGCCCGTTCAGCCCATGCCAAATTTACCACGAAGACTCCACCAATAGTATCAACTAACGTATCAGACAGACTAAAGGGGAGAACCAGTACAGTATAAGGGGAATATTATTCATCACTAAGACGCCGATCGTAGATATAAGAGTGAATATGAGGGAAGAATGAGTGTAGTCACTGTTACTAACCAAGGCCAACATTTCCTTTGAAAGAGCCATTTATTCAAAGCCATAGCCAGGCAACTACGGGATCAAAAGATTTACGTGGAAATCTACAATATAAAGCTATAGACATTATTAATGTAGACAGCGTTTAAAAAAATAGATTTTTAATAAGTAAACAAGTATGAAAGTAGGTTTTTGATATTTTAAAAATCATTGAATTGTTGTTTTGTAATACCCGAAATTTATTATGTATTCACAAAACTCTTCTAAAGAAGAGTGAGCATAATAAACTCATCGAGGTTTTTCTTGTTTTCTTCAAATATCGACTTTGATGACTTCAGGGGATTGTTTATTTTTCAATGTTGTTGCCAACGCTCTCATGCTAATACATCGATTACGGCCAGTATGTAGTTCGCACCATCACTGTACTTGCTCAAACTTCTCACGTCATTTAGATCAGTTTGCCAATATTCATCAATTGCATGTACAACAAATATGTTTCTTGAAAATATTCTTCTCACTGGCTTGTGCAATGGATAAGTATCTTGTGATTGTAACCCATTCCTTATCGAATCTTCGCTAAATATATTACCCAAAGCATGAATTAAGGGGGTGGTTCCAGTGTAACCTGCTGGATAGGCTACATCATAGTAGATTCTGGCTAGATCTTCTTCCATTAAAGCTTGAATGGACTTATAACGTGTCTGCTGCTGTCACTTCTTGTGGGGGTGTTTAACGGTTTAATACTGTGAAGCGTGATGGTGTTGACTCAATATTATTTTGTGTTACACTTGTACGAGCATCACCTTTAAATTTGCTCAAGTACTGCTTAATAGTATTAAAATACTATCAAGATCTTTAATGAAATAAGTTGCATTGTGTATATATCTTTAGTGTAAATTGCAAATCTTAACTAACAATAAAATATTAAAAAACAGAAAAAAGAATGTAAATAAATACGGTATAAAATTTCCAGTTTTAAAGATCATAAATGTACTTAAACTAACTAAGATGAATATTTAAAGATCTTTTAATATACTGTAAAACATGGCATTGTTGAAAACTGTTGACAAAGAATGCGTTTCAGAACCAATCCTCAAATACCAATCAGTTTCGTATTACAGGCATATAGATTTCATGCTTTTGTTCTAGAATCAAAGAAAAATGTAAAAGAGAACCAGAAAAAATGTAATATGAGTGTATTTAATAGTGAGCTCGGAGGTTGTAGTAATCTGGTTTTTTCTTTTCGTTTTCATTATGCAAATGAAGACTTTAAAAAACACAATTTTCAATCTATTTGATTATACCTTTAAATGATTGGTAATTTTTTTAATTTGAAATCAAGAGAAAATCGTTCTACAATTTATATATCTGTATCGCTAACACGCAAGAACTTGTTATACCTTTCAAAAATATAACCTATGAAATATATCACTTAAAATCCTTCTATACTTCGTTACGAGTAATTTAAATTTTTACGATTGTGCATACTTTTAGGGGACCTAAAGTAGTCTGAGCTTTCCGCATTAGCCCAAGACGTGTTCGGATCAAATCGGAGAAGATTATATCTAATGGAGTATCTTGATACTTAACTACCACACTAATTACTTCATTATTGTAGTAATTTTACTCCTCTTATTTATATAAAGTGATGTCTGATATAATTGTACAACTGAATTTATCGTTAAATCATTTTCAGAAATGGTTATATAAGTAATAAATTAAATTAAAAATAATATTTATATAATAATTGAACTGATTAAACTCATAAAATTTAGATAAATGTTTATATAAGACATTTTCAAATTAATTAAAGACATCAATCAACATCTTTAAAAACACACGGATTTTGCCAACAAAAGTTATATAACTGTCTACGATACTATTTTATATGTTGTTTCTTTAAATTATTAATTAAACTGTTGATTCGCAGTACTACTTAGCAATTTAGGAATGCATTTCAACATTTCAGAAACTTATTTTGAAAATATCCTTTCTTCAAGCTGGTTCTCGATCTTGTTACAGTATCACATTTATCAACGTCAAATGAGGTTCATTTGTTAAACCGAACAAAGACTGAATTACATTGAAAATAAGTATTTTTTACTATTAAGAAACTTATAAATCTATGAAAAATTGTATGAAGACATTTAAATTAATCAGTGATTGACGTGTTCTTCTTCTCAATAATCTTTGAACGGTCAAAATATAAAATGGTTATGCAAAATATGTCTGTACCAAAAACTACTTAGAAGTTGTTTATTTTATAAAATTAAATCTGAAAGTCTATATTTAATGACATTGATTGAACACAATGCAGATTCGTAGATTTCTAAGAAGGTCCTTGCAAATGAGTTATTTATATTATATACATTAACTACGTATCTGACACCTGTAGACTCCCATTATTAAGGAACATGGTGCCTGCTAAAACAGTGATCAAGAGAGCTAAAGTAAGTTAAATAACTATTAATAACTCAAAATTCAAAATAAATATGAATATTATTTAGTTTAACCTATTCACAATCTGTAATTTTACATTTTAGTAGAAATATGATATTTAAATTGTTTTCTCAACTTACCATCTGTTAACAACAATTACAAGTGGTTTTTAGGTAAAATTAAGGAAAGCCTAAGAAGCATTTTGAAACAATAAGAAGAATCTAAATGTTGTAATATGGTTTGGAGAAATTTCCCTGGAGACTCATTCCTCATGCTGGAATCAAGACGTCAAGCAGTTCTTGAGAAATTCTCCGATTTGCCGGGAAATATATATTACGTAATTTTATATATAAACAACCGTATTGAATCATTTTAACTCTAAAAACAATTTTTCCGGTCAGGCAATTTTAATCGTCTGTGATTACTGTGTTGTTACACAGGAATACGAAATGTTAAATAGACAGTCTAAAAGGAAACATTTTTTATTTTGTTATAATTATCACACAACATATATAAATAGTCATTATATTTGTCTAGAAATCTCAATTTAGTATTAAATACATTTTAAGAATTGATATAATTATTTCTCACTAATCAATAAATCACTTAGAGCAAACATTATTTAAGTGATTGAATAATGGGCAGAGTAAGGTTAAGAAGGAGGTTGGCCTCTCCTTAAAAAAAAAAAAAAAAACTAAGAAAAAACGTATGGCTCAGTTCAGGATCCAAATCTTAAAAATTGGAATTTAAAGTCCAAAGCTTTAAAACTAAGCTTTCATGATGATTTATTAATAAAATATAATTTTATTTGTCCTATTTATAATGTACGCAAATTCAAAAATCTCTATAGATTTGATTACATGTAATGCATTGAGAAAGAGATTAAACACTTAAATATTCATATGTTCTCTATATTTGTAAGGTATGTAATAAATAAATAAATATATTTATATATATTTATTATTTAAAGGGTGCATCTTTAACTAAATTAAAAGCCATCTTATCTTCCTGGTATACACCTAAATAATGTCAGGAAGATTTGATAACAAGTTAACACGTGGAAGCATTTTTATTTATTTGAAAAAATCTATATTAAATTTTTTTGAACGATCCTATAACCTATCTCATATCTATTAGTCTAGACTGGGTTTAGTTTAACTGTTACCGGAAACAGAATGTGAGCTTACATTGTTTTTGTTCTGTTAATAGCCCTGCAGTGGTAATAACATAAATCACATGGTCTGCTACTGCTGCATTCTGGGCCAACTGATAACACACCTGATAACACTTTGCCGCAGGCCCACATGTAATTAGTGATATAGTTATTACACATTAGTATCGTCTCAAAGATCTAATTTATACATGTGTGCAGCAATAATTTGATACCTTAAGTGTAGTTTGTAAAATAACACATTATTATAAAAGGAAATTTCTTATATATCATGGCAATTTAATGGTTAGGTGTTAAAAAGGACTTTAAAGTCCTATCCTCGCCAATTAATTGTTAATACTTTGTACAGTAAAGACATTTTTAGTTTCATTTCACTATTATCAAGACCACGTTTCCTCATAATATCTAAAAAAGAATAAAACTTCTTGTTGATCAATTTTATCAAAACATATCTATTTTAACCTTTAGTTTTTTAATTAGCATAATACGTGTTGGTACATATATAGTACGAGTAAACGTCACACAACACAAATTTATTACAATATGAGCACAAAGTGCAGAAATATATTATAATACAAGTACAAAATGCACAAATATATTACAATATAAGCACAAATATATTACAAGTACAAAATGTACAAATATTATAGTGATCGATTTCGGTGAACCACGCTCACCTTTTGTGAATCCCTCTGGTCTGAGGAAGGTTAAAGTGGTTCAATGAAATCGATCACCATAATATTTGTGCATTTTGTACTTGTATTGTAATATATTTGTGCTTATATTGTAATAAATTTGTGTTGTGTGACTTTTACTTGTACTCTATTTTGACCTGTAAAACCTATTAATCAAACGTATTCACTTCTATAACGTTTTGTATTTATTTTATACTGAAAAAATACATAATATTGCTACTAGGACAATAAAATAAACACAGTGACTCAATTAATTTAATTCAGACTTTATTAATTCAGAGCAATATATTATATTTAAGATACTTTCTGAAGGACTGGAATATTACAAATAAGGTACGCATCATTTTAGAAGGTACCACCAAGTGCGTCATGAAAAACTATTTACACGACACTGAGTGTGAATTAGTGTGTTAACTATTTTTCCTTTTACATCGAAATAAAAATAAAAAATATTAAAGTAACTGTAAATTTAAAACAAATTTGAATTATATTTTTGAAAATTTTTTGTCACTCATGTATATGATTTGTCACATAAATAGTAAAAAAGGAATATTTTTATAATTATTTTGCATACTTTTAAATTTGGCTATTATATTTGTATAAATGAGATTTCTATTAAATATTTATGTAATTGAATAATTAATTTAATTATTTTTCCCTAATAAGTTCATTTATCACTTATGAGTAACAAGGCTGTATAATGGGTCTCAATACCCACACATGAGGTGAACAAACTCATTATAGTATAATTGAAAATTTGAGACAGATTTTGTACTAGTCATTGTACTAGTAATACAAAACAAATTAGGCTGTTAAAAAAAAAACACACACACATTTCATCACATATAATGTGAAGAGAAATTCGATGAAATATATAGTGAAAACTCCTAATCTGGGAACATCGGAATCATTTGTAATTCAGTTTCAACCGATTAAAATCACAAGCAATTGCTCCTATAAAACCAATTTTAATTATTACTGGCCCACAAATTGTGAGAAACAATTAATTTGTATTAATTATTGAATAATTAATCAACAAGCCCGTTGTACAGTAAAATATGTATAAATACATGTCATAGATGTCTTAATAATATGGGTAAGTTGTAGTATAATTTATATTGTACTGAATTTTACTAAAAATATAAATTAATTGGCAACGATTTTTCTTCATTTGCATAATGCGTCCTTTTTCTATTTTACTTTGTACAAAATGGAAACCAAATTTAGTGAAACAAACAAAGACATTTGTCTTAATCAGAGTATGTTGGCTTGGTAATAAATTCAACGTTGACCTTACCAAGCCCCAGTTAGTGGTAAACCCTTGTGAGGCCTTAACTCTGTACCGGGTCTTGGACCGGTACAGTTTCGTTTTTTTCGTCATTGTCTGCCAGGCTGCCTGAGATTCGTTTTTGCCCTGCGTTTTGCGTACTTTGGTAGCCGTTGGCCCAGTTCCGTTTCGTTCCGTGTTCCAGCAGCTTCGGTAAGGTTGGCCTGTCTGGTCAGTTGTCTTGTGCTGCCTGCAGAATCTAGTTATGTTTGGCTAGACAAACTAAAACTCCAGGGTCCTTGAGTGGGACTTTCAACCCTCAGCCGGTCGTCCGGGCAATGTTCTACCATCTTCACTGCTAGCCTGGCCTGAGGACCATGTTGGAGCTGGGGTTGCCCCCCCAAACC
>JAQJVL010000176.1:1541742-1714330 GCA_035578905.1 Stictocephala bisonia | reverse complement strand
CACACACACACACACACACACACACACACACACACGCGCGCGCGCGCTTGCGTGTAAGTAATGAAGCCGCTTTAGCTAAAGTGTCATCCCTCGAGGAAAATTTAAATTCCTTGAAGGAAATGGTAGGAAAAATTAACATTGATTTAGCAGAGAAGGACAACATAGAGCAGGAGTCACCCCTGCAAGTACAGTGGTACTCTACACCGTCAACTTGCTCGTAGAACATGCCAACATTTAAAGTTTTATGAACAACTTTGTATACAACCAAACACTTAGAAATTCGCTTTGTAAATAGTGTGATGCTTGCAGTACAATAAAGTGTGATCGGTTTCTTTAAAAAGCAGTACCAGTCAAGTAACAATAAAATAACCAGAAGGTTGCTTAGCAACAATGTCGGGCGTAGTGGCCCCACCCTCCCACACACACACACACACACACACACACACACACACACACACACACACACACACACACACACACACACACACACACACACACACACACACACACATACACACACACACACACACACACACACACACACACACACACCATATATAATTTTAAAACTGTATACATCATATAAATGCCTAAATATCTAGTTAGAACCAAAAATCTTCCTCTCAAAATGCCTCGAAGATATTTTAGTTTTTCTTGATCATAGTGAAAGGAACAGGGGTGACAAAGCATCACAAATGTAATAAAGTTTATTCCAATAAGCTATAAAAGCCCAAGAAACGACTTGATGAGTCACAAAAGTAATATTGTAGTTGATTAATTCGCTACTTTCTATTGTAGTTGTTGGACAAAAGCAATAAAGTTTTTCCCAAAACGCCAATAACCTTTGATCTTGATACTATGGAATTGCTCAGTTATAGATAATGAAACCGTATTTCATGAAGAAGTGTTTAGTCTCAGATGATTGACATAGAATTGTTCATATCATACGAGGTGTAAAAAAAGTTTATTACAAGTGGAAAAAACCCTTTTGAATATAAAATTACAATCCTACCGTATTTATCACAGTATTTTTCTACTGCATATATAACAGTACAATTAATTGTAACATGTAAGAAATATAACGACTTATGAGATTATATTTCTTAGCACTATTGCTTAAGTTATAGAGATTAGTTTTATTATTTTTATATAGTTTGCAGATTCGTTCACATTTGTTAGTATTTCACTAATAATTAACATTTACTTTAAATTAATGTGTATTTAAAATATAAAAATAATTTTATTTGTATGTTTTTATTATTTTCTTTAAGTAGGCAAAATTTTTTCGTTTGTAGAGCAGCATTCCTTTTTCATAACTGGGAAAGTAATAAATATTTTTGTGTTGCTGTTCATCGCTATGCTAAAAAGTCTCTTGGAGTTACTAATTCCTTTAGTATTCAAGAGGGTTTTTTAAAATTTTACATGAGGGGAGATTTACGATTATTATATGATACGTTGTTAGAAATATGGCTTAAGATGGATATTAAAACGCAGTTCTGAGTGAGAATTGCTTTGGCACACACACACACACACACACACACACACACACACACACACACACACACACACACACACACACACACACACACACACACACACACACACACACACACACACACACACACACACACACACACACACACACACACACACACACACACACACACACACACACACACACACACACACACACACACACACACACACACACACACACACACACACACACACACACACACACACACACACACACACACACACACACACACACACACACACACACACACACACACACACACACACACACACACACACACACACACACACACACACACACACACACACACACACACACACACACACACACACACACACACACACACACACACACACACACACACACACACACACACACACACACACACACACACACACACACACACACACACACACACACACACACACACACACACACACACACACACACACACACACACACACACACACACACACACACACACACACACACACACACACACACACACACACACACACACACACACACACACACACACACACACACACACACACACACACACACACACACACACACACACACACACACACACACACACACACACACACACACACACACACACACACACACACACACACACACACACACACACACACACACACACACACACACACACACACACACACACACGCACGCACGCACGCACGCACGCACGCACGCATGCACGCATGCACGCACGCACGCATGCACACGCACACGCACACACACACACACACACACACACACACACACACACACACACACACACACACACACACACACACACACACACACACACACACTCACACACACATTTATTAGAACGTTTGTATATTTGAAATATATAGTCCCCATACTTTTGAGATTCAAAAGCTTACTAAGGTGTACAGAAGAATAAAACCCCTACCTTCATAGTTAATATTTTAATTCTATTGTTGCCTAATATAATCAAATATTATTTAAATTAATACGTAAAATGTAACATATATGCTAAATTTCTATAAGCATCACTTATCCTTAGTGTGGACGGCTAATTCAAGTATAAAATATGATTTTCTAGCGCAAGGGAATATTTGTAATAAATGACAGAAACCCCTAAATAAGCAAGTAGAGGCATATAAAAATAAAGAGTGAGTAAATGTAGCCATAAAATGTCCCATCGATTCCTTGGCTAGGCAGTCAAGACAGTAGGGCGATCGTCTAAAAACATATTTGCCAACACAGTAACATAAACACCGCTGAATTACGTAATTACGTACTTGCCTCGGTCGCACGCTCTTCCTATCTCGCACTATATGTTGTTATATCCTCAGCGACCCTTTATAAAATATCCTCAGACGGAAATAACGGCAAAGCCCTTCTATACTCAGTTTATGTTATGTACTATTGTGTACTGAAAAATATAGTATAGTTGTTTATTCTTCTTTACTTTATTATCTTTGGTAACTTATTAAATAAAAAAATTAAAAAAATTATTATTTTAACGCTTGAAAATACGTCAAAATAATCAGCTACCTACCTATCCTACCTGCAAATACGTACATTTAAACAGTGGGCCACCCATTGTTACTTAATACCACTGCACCTGTAAATTTGATCAATATTTGGGCGGGGGGGGGCACGTGTAAGGGTGGGTGATTAGTGACATGCACGTGTATGGGTGGGTATGCATTTAATTAGTGACATTAACTAAATGAAAATCACACCAGTATATACTTGACAAAAATATCAAGCACAAGAATACTTTCAACAAAGTTATTTGTAGAAATTTGTTTTATTTATTTATTTATTCTTATTATCATAAAACATTATTCTAAGATTATTCAAACTCATTCTATGTCAAATGTGCTATTTCTCTATCTAAACACACATATTATATAGAGAAGTAGTTCATGCATATATGTGCAAATTATTACTGCGCCGAAAGCTGCAGGCTCTCAAATTTCATAATTTTGCAAACAGCATTATCCTTTACATTTCTAAAAGCAGTAAATCGTGTGTGTAAGTACTAGTATATAGTTTTCCATCTAAAGGTATTTATTTTAATCTAAGAATGGTATATTATATTTTCAGAAGTTTGACGTAAAAAAACATCTACAAACATTTTAAGAGAATGTGATATGCTTGAAGATTTTATGTCTCGCAACAAAATATGTTGCAGATATTTTGATACTTGAGACTCTTCACATTCAACCAAAGTGTTTATATTTTGTTATCTTTAGGAACACTCGACAAACATGTGTGTTTTGTTTAGCCTCTAACAAGCCTTATCGTACTTAGATAAACCTTATACAGGAATGTGATTTTCCTATCCAAATTATTTATAAAAAACTTGTAAAAAAAATAAAATAAAAATAAAAAAATTCTATTTAAAATATAAAACATAATTTTATTTGTATGTTTTTATTATTTTCTTTGAGTAGGCAAATTTTTTTCGTTTGTAGAGCAGCATTTCTTTTTCATAACTGGGAAAGTAATAAATATTTTTGTTTTGCTGTTCATGGCTATGCTAAAAAGTCTCTTGGAGTTACTAATTCCTTTAGTATTCCAGAGGGTTTTTTTTAAATTTTACATGAGGGGAGATTTACGATTATTATATGATAAGTTGTTAGAAATATGGCTTAAGATGGATATTAAAACGCAGTTCTGAGTGCGCGCGCGCACACACACACACACACACACACACACACACACACACACACACACACACACACACACACACACACACACACACACACACACACACACACACACACACACACACACACACACACACACACACACACACACACACACACACACACACACACACACGCACGCACGCACGCACGCACACACGCACGCACGCAAGCACGCACGCACGCACGCACGCGCACGCGCACGCACACGCGCGCGGACACACACACACACACACACACACACACACACACACACACACACACACACACACACACACAGTGTGTGACGTTCCTATCCAAATTAATTATAAAAAACTTCATAAACAATAATAGTTGTTTACTATTTTGTAATTATATAATTTTTAACTTTCCAACTTTTATTGAGTTTTTTTAAACTATGTATTATTTTACTTTAGTAAATTTCCTTGTGATGCTTATTTTATATATGATGTTTGTATTTAAAGTACTAATTCACATATGATGTAAGTGAGACAACGAAATATAAAGTCCATATATGTAAATATTTAAGCATAGTTGTATTAAAACCCATATCAAAATGTGTGAAATAATAACTTTATTACTGAATGTTCAGATTATTGGCCAGAAAATGCAAATTAATTAAAACAAATAATTAGACAGATTTTATCTTTATTTTTACTTTCTAAAATGAGACTTATGCATAAATAAAAAAAAAATAAAATAAAAGAAAATACACTACTAAAATTATTAAAATCAAGATTAAGAGTATCAGAATAGCACTAAGTGACATATTGATAACAAATAATATTATTAGTTTTACATTATTATCTGATCTACTGCTGTTAAATGACTAAGAAATAGTTCTTTGTTTTCCTCGTATAAGATATGGTAATCATACTAAAGAAAACTTGACTTTGAAACACGCTGAAAATGAAAATGTACAGTTTTCATATGACTTTACCTGTAATTAATATCACTTAATAATTGATTTGTTTAGCATATATGTAAGTGATATATTGTTTTCGTACTACTACACAACTTTATGTAATACATCAAATTAACCATTAATATAATACAATAAATTGACTTTTATTGACTCTATATAGTTTTAAACAGTCTTATGACTAATATTTTACCATATGTGGACGATTCCTTTGTTATTTTTACTTATATTTATCCAATAAACACCAAGAGGAAACACAAAAGCGAGCTTTGATTTGCTTGTCGGTTCGTTAGCTTGTGTTTGAAGCTGTTTCTTTACACACAAATAACCACTATCACGCCAAAAACATCACAACCTCATTCGTTGCCTAAGTAGACAGAGCCAGTGAAGCTTCTATCATGGATGTATATAAACACATACATGTCCAATCATCAATATGTAACAGTTTACAAAAATTTTATACATTTTTGCTTGAAAAGTACATTTTCAAGTAAATAAGTTATTCATAAAATAATAAACAAATATTATGGAGTGATTAAAACAAATAAAAATATATAATTTTTTCTTGAGCAATGCAAATGAGTTTATTTATTACTAAGGCGTAGTTTGTTTGTCTAGAATGTTTGTTTAGTTAGAAGTAACGTAGTAGTTTGATCGTCTATAATGTTTGTTAAGTTAGTAGTAGTTTGTTTGTCTAGAATGTTTGTTTAGTTAGTAGTAACGTAGTAGTTTGTTTATTTATAATGTTTGTTTTGTTAGTAATAACGTAGTAGTTTGTTTGTCTAGAATGTTTGTTAAGTTAGTAGTAACGTAGTAGTTTGTTGGTCTAGAATTTTTGTTAAGTTAGTAGTAACGTAGTAGTTTGTTTGTCTAGAATGTTTGTTTAGTTAGTAGTAGTTTGTTCGTCTATAATGTTTGTTTAGTTAGTAGTAACGTAGTAGTTTGTTTGTCTAGAATGTTTGTTAAGTTAGTAGTAACGTAGTATTTTGTTTGTCTAGAATGTTTGTTTAGTTAGTAGTAACGTAGTAGTTTGTTTATTTATAATGTTTGTTTAGTTAGTAGTAACGTAGTAGTTTGTTTGTCTATAATGTTTGTTAAGTTAGTAGTAACGTAGTAGTTTGTTTATTTATAATGTTTGTTTAGTTAGTAATAACGTAGTAGTTTGTTTGTCTAGAATGTTTGTTAAGTTAGTAGTAACGTAGTAGTTTGTTTGTCTAGAATGTTTGTTAAGTTAGTAGTAACGTAGTAGTTTGTTTATTTATAATGTTTGTTTAGTTAATAATAACGTAGTAGTTTGTTTGTCTAGAATTTTTGTTTGGTTAGTAGTAACGTAGTAGTTTGTTTAGTATGTCTTAAGTACACCCCAATACATATAAAGAAACATTTAGGAAGAATATAAAAACATACATGGCGCACACATGATGTTGGCTTGACACGTTGTTAGTTAATAACGTGAGAGCTTATAACAACATGAAGCTAATTGTTAAAGTTTGGATTTAAGCCAGTTTACTTAGCATCTGCAACCTAATCTGTGGCGCACACATGATGTTGGTTTGACATGTTGTCAATTATTAACGTGATAGCTTTTAACAACATGGAGCTAATTTTTAGAGTTTGGATTTAAGCCAGTTTACTTAGCATCTGCAACCTAACCTGTGGCGCACACATGATGTTGGTTTGACATGTTGTCAATTATTAACGTGAGAGCTTTTAACACCATGGAGCTAATTGTTAGAGTTTGGATTTAAGCCAGTTTATTTAGCATCTGCAACCTAATCTGTGGCGCACACATGATGTTGGTTTGACATGTTGTCAATTATTAACGTGAGAGAAGGAGCTAATTGTTAGAGTTTGGATTTAAGCCAGTTTACTTAGCATCTGCAACCTAATCTGTGGCGCACACATGATGTTGGTTTGACATGTTGTCAGTTATTAACGTGAGAGCTTATAACAACAAGGAGCTAATTGTTAGAGTTTGGATTTAAGCCAGTTTACTTAGCATCTGCAACCTAATTTGTGGCGCACACATGATGTTGGTTTGACATGTTGTCAGTTATTAACGTGAGAGCTTATAACAACAAGGAGCTAATTGTTAGAGTTTGGATTTAAGCCAGTTTACTTAGCATCTGCAACCTAATCTGTGGCGCACACATGATGTTGGTTTGACATGTTGTCAATTATTAACGTGAGAGCTTTTAACAACATGGAGCTAATTTTTCGAGTTTGGATTTAAGCCAGTTTACTTAGCATCTGCAACCTAATCTGTGGCGCACACATGATGTTGGTTTGACATGTTGTCAATTATTAACGTGAGAGCTTTTAACAACATGGAGCTAATTTTTAGAGTTTGGATTTAAGCCAGTTTACTTAGCATCCACAACCTAATCTGTGCCGCACACATGATGTTGGTTTGACATGTTGTCAATTATCAACGTGAGAGCTTTTAACAACACGGAGCTAATTGTTAGAGTTTGGATTTAAGCCAGTTCGCTTAGCATCCGCAATCTAATCTGTGGCGCACACATGATGTTGGTTTGACATGTGGTCAATTATTAACGTGAGAGCTTTTAACAACATGGAGCTAATTGTTAGAGTTTGGATTTAAGCCAGTTTACTTAGCATCCGCAACCTAATCTCTGGCGCACACATGATGTTGGCTTGACATGTTGTCAATTAATTATTAACGTGAGAGCTTATAACAACATGAAGCTAATTGTTAAAGTTTAGATTTAAGCCCGTTTACATAGCATCCGCAATCAAATCTCTGGCGCAGACATGATGTTGGCTTGACACGTTGTCAATTATTAACGTAAGAGCTTTTAACAACATGGAGTTTATTGTTAAAGTTTGGATTTAAGCCAGTTTACATAGAATCCGCAATCTTATCTCTGGCGCACACATGATGTTGGCTTGACACGTTGTCAGTTATTATAATCAGGTGCCTTATATCAAGTTACACTCAACGGGAAATCTTTTAATAGTAGTTTGTTTAGGAATTTTTCAGGAAGATTTGGTTTTAAAATGCTAAAATTAATAAAACAGTTTCTAAATGGAATACTGCCATGCTTTTAAACTTGTTTAAAATAAGGTATATTCTACAATTTAGATCATTATTAACAGCTGTTAGGTGATAATAAGCAACATAGTACTCGTTAATTTAATTTTGTCAATCAGGATATAAAATATAATATGTGGGGCTCATAGTTTATGGGCGCCGTTACAGGGAAATACTCACCAGTGCGTAAATAAAAGCTAAATACACTTAGTTATTACTAGTCAAGAAAGTATTTGTTTACCAGACGGAAGAAATGAGGTAAATACAAGAAATTTATTTGGACAAGAAAAACTATTTGCTTGTGAATTTGTGATTTGCAATTATTTACCTAGTGATTCCTCGTCAATTTTAACAAAAAAGGTTTTAGTATAGATCTTGGTGACTCTATCCTCAACAACTACTTACATTTAATTGCATTTTTGTGGAGTTTAGTGCTGCCATATTATTTTAAATGTCAACTTTATATGTAATAGTTTATATGAACGTGATGTGATAAGAAACATTTAATGTAGTGCATTTTTGAGAAAATAATTAAATACTCTAATATTGGTAATCATTAAAAAATTAACTATTATAATATGTCATAACATATAAATATGTGCATGGTTTTGGTTGTAAACTGTAACCAGTTATGATTGAAATTTAAAAACAGTACAAATGTAAAACTATTATTTTGTATTTTATTTCAAGTTAAAATTTGTCTTCAATTGTATTAAGTTTAAAATTAATCTGAGATGAGCAGAATTTAATCGCCAATGAAGTTTTACGAGAATTGTTACCGTATACTAGTTATTATCTCTAATTGTCAATAACTTTTCAATTCTAACAGTAAACTGTTAGTAGTTATTTTAGCATTTTAGAGTGTTGTTCTAATTCTTTAGATGTTTTTATGTAACTGATATTTTTTATTTTTAAAAATTTTCATCAGATGTAACATCATTATTAACTTAAAGGACAATACACTGTAGTATAGGAACCTAATGGATGTCAACACACTAAGCAGCATTAGTCAAACTCATCGTGGTTAATTGTTGGCTTTTGTTTTCAAACTTAAGACAGGCAGTAATGTTTCTTAACATGTAATAGTTGAGGTACAATTGTTAATTTGTTTTTTCATTATTATATACGATACATTTTTAATAACTTTTTGTGTACACCAGTTGCGTTTCAAAATAACATACAAACTTTGTTGAGGGAGAATAGTTCTTTAACAAATTTAAGTGAACCTCCTGGGAATCCATGAATATTTGGTTTGAGATCGCAAGTGGTGTCCACTATGCTATGAGAGGCTAATAAGTGTCAAGAGAAAGGCATATTATTAAACTTATCTCTGTTCAATTGATAATAGTACATGCTAGTAAATTCAACCATATGATGGGATTTGTTCAATTTTAATATCCCGATTGTAAGATATGGTAGAATAGAGGGGCGAATAAGTGTGATGAGTGTACATGAGTGATTATGGTCATTGTTACTAAGGTACACTGTTCCTTAAAAAGAGCCAACTCTTTTAAATATAACTACCACCTAACATGGATAGCCCAGACCACGTCGATGGCAAACATTGAGCGGACGCTATGTCTTATTCTTCCAACAGTATTCCTCTCAATAGCCAGCTCACAATGTAAATGAATTGTGCCTATTAACCACCCACCCACCCATACACGTACAACTGGTATTGACCTAACCACCCACCCAGACACCTACATCGCTATTGAAGCCACCCGACCAGCCAGACACGTACAGTGGTATTGACCCACCCGCCCACCCATACACGTACAGTGACATTGATCCACCCACCCACTCAGACACGTACAGTGATATTGACCCACCCGACCACCAATACACGTACAGTGATATTGATCCACCCACCCACTCAGACACGTACAGTGATATTGACCCACCCGCCCACCTATACATGTACAGTGATATTGATCCACCCGCCCACCCATACACGTACAGTGATATTGACCCACCCGCCCACCCATACATGTACAGTGATATTGACCCACCCGACCACCAATACACGTACAGTGATATTGACCCACCCGACCACCAATACACGTACAGTGATATTGATTGGGCATTTTTGGCATTACAGTAAATAAACACACTGTAAATTTACGTCCACCTAATACTGCAATAAATGCACCACAAATATCGCAAATAAGCTCCACAACGTTTTCTTCCCATTTTATAAATTAATATTGAATTATATACTAATTAAATCAGGCGAATAAATTATTTTCATAAATCAAAAGGGGAGAAGATGTTTTGACATATGATACTTATATACTGAAGATAGGGCTAACCAAAACAAAGCAAAAGTGAAAAAATATTTGGATCTTTATATGTGTGTGTGTGTGTGTGTGTGTGTGTGTGTGTGTGTGTGTGTGTGTGTGTGTGTGTGTGTGTGTGTTCGTGTGTGTGTGTTCGTGTGTGTGTGTGTGTGTGTGTGTGTGTGTGTGTGTGTGTGTGTGTGTGTGTGTGTGTGTGTGTGTGTGTGTGTGTGTGTGTGTGTGTGTGTGTGTGTGTGTGTGTGTGTGTGTGTGTGTGTGTGTGTGTGTGTGTGTGTGTGTGTGTGTGTGTGTGTGTGTGTGTGTGTGTGTGTGTGTGTGTGTGTGTGTGTGTGTGTGTGTGTGTGTGTGTGTGTGTGTGTGTGTGTGTGTGTGTTCGTGTGTGTGTGTTCGTGTGTGTGTGTTCGTGTGTGTGTGTGTGTGTGTGTGTGTGTGTGTGTGTGTGTGTGTGTGTGTGTGTGTGTGTGTGTGTGTGCGTGCGTGCGTGCGTGCGTGCGTGCATGCGTGCGTGTGTGCGTGCTTGCGTGCGTGCGCGTGTGCGTGTGCGTGTGCGTGTGCGTGCGTGTGTGTGTGTGTGTGTGTGTGTGTGTGTGTGTGTGTGTGTGTGTGTGTGTGTGTGTGTGTGTGTGTGTGTGTGTGTGTGTGTGTGTGTGTGTGTGTGTGTGTGTGTGTGTGTGTGTGTTTTACCATTAACAGAACGTCGAAAAATAAGCTCAGTAAGTGTCCAAATATGTCTATTAACTTAGTAATCACTGAACACTAAGGAATCCCTATAAGCTTTGATGATAATATTGATTCAGGGGTTGGATGGAGTAGTGCATACCTTTATGTGCAAAGGTGTATGTGCATCATAGGGGGTCACATACCAGCATGTGGATGAGTGGGAACATCTGCACATAAACATTTATACATCTAGAACAAATTAAATATAAAACTACATTCTTTATCAATAAATGAACTATACAGAATATTCTTTTTTAAACACAAATTTTGAATACTTATATTTTTATATTAAATTATTATAGGACGTTTACATTTTTGTGTAGAGGGGTGTGGTTTCCTACTTAATATAAATAATAATCAATAAGAGATTTTTTTAACGTATAAAATAGAGATATTTTTTATTTGACCTCAAGATTAAGTAAATAAATTTGAACAAACGTACAAATGTATACAATATAGCATTACATATCTTTAACAGTTTTATTTTATTAGAAGTTGTGATTAATAAAGTTTAATAAACCGTACAAAGGTAATAACGATTCATCAACTAACTGTAGATGATAAAATGAGAGTTTTTGATGAGAAACAGGTAATAATACTTTGTAATACAGTTTTACCCTTTGAACATTTGAACACAGCAGAATCGAACAAAAGAAGTTCTTAAACAATTCTTTGATCTAGTGACAGCGATTTTAATTAAACTTAACTACAAGAATCTTTCTTAGAATAAGCACTAAGCAGATACCTTTTGCTTATATATGAGTTGTTAAGAAAATATTACCATATGATTCATGTTTAAAAGGTGTATTGCTTGCATTTATAACATTTTTACACTGATAAAATCTCTAAACTACAATAAATGTAATATGTTTGTGATGATTTAAACAAAACTATCTCCTTAACATTTTATAAATAGTCTTTTCTGGAAACTACCACACCTTTACTATTACGAAAACAATTTATTTTCCCTAATACAATGATTTTCTTTGAAAAATGTTGAACTTTACTAAACTTTATTTTATATAATTCTGACGCAAAAGTGTTAACATTTGGATCTTTGGGTGGGTATACAAAGTAATCACACTGTATTTCTTTTTATATCATATTATATAAATACTGGACAGTAACATATACAATCTACTAATGTATTTGTTGATTTTTATGGGAGTGTAATATAAAAATTTATAATATATAATTGTTTAATAATGCCAAGCAGATAATTAGCAGAACGGAATTAACAACAAGTAATGAAGAAGGATAATATTTGTGGCATTAAATACGTTTTCTTAACTCCAGAATAAAAACAAACAAAAAATAATATTTTTTTAGTTATTAACCCCTCCACGATGGTGTTTCATATTTACCTAGACTGTAATGTTTATTAACTTTAATACTTAAACACGTTACAAGGATTGTTTTATAAATGCAATTATAAAATTCAGTACAATACAAATATTTGTATCCGTTCCATTAAAATATGATACTTTTTTAATTCATTATAAACGAAGACTCATTATTTGCCTTTAATTAGAAGCGTATAATTTCTGCAAAAGAAACCGTTAACAGTCCCAACTTGCCTAATTAGTTTAGCAACTTTCTGCATGGACTGGAGACATCCAGTTATGAAATAGAAACAATTCAAAAGTTAATTACTAGATAATATTAAGTATGTTCCAAGTACATTGTATAACTTTAAAGTAACATGTATAATCCCCAGAATGTTTTTATGTGGATTCATTTTACACTATTAATGTGTAATCTACATACACAAATGTAGGGATTCTCAACACTTCAATCATGATATGGAACTGGTTGTTTACTACAGGGTGGCGCACGAAATGATGCAACATTTATTTTTGTTAGAGAACATTTATTGTGAATGCAATACAGTAAAGTTTGATATAAATTGTCTACTGCATACCTGGACATTAATTTGAGGCCATTGCATGTTCAATGTGGCCACCTTCTTGTCTGACAACTGCTTCAACACGAACGCCTATGTTATTGATAACTCTGTGACACATATCCTTGGTTATCTCGTTACATGCCTCAATGATTAGCACTCGCAGATCCATCAGTATGTTAGGATGTTTAGGGAAGATCTTCTGCTTCATAAATCAAATAAATAAATAAATAAATAAATAAAATAAAATAATCGGATTCAAATCAGGACTGTTTGGGGGAAATCGGCTTGAAATGACATTTTGGTTGAAATTTTCATGCAGAAAATCTAAAAAAGATTAGCCGTTTGTGGTCTGGTTACATCCTGCATGAACCAATGGTTCTCTAATTGAAACCTTTTTGTGATAAGTTGAGGTACAAAATAATTACGTAGCATGTTTAGATAACGCTCACTATTCACAGTATGATCAAAAAAGAATGGCCCTATTAGCCCATGGCTTGAGATGGCTGCCCATACCGTTTTTCTTGGAGCATGATGCACTTTTTCATGTAGCACGAGCGGATTTTCGGAAGCCCAAAAACGCACATTTTGTTTATTTACAACACCGACTAAGTGAAAATGTGCCTCATCTGAGAACCAAACATTGTTAATCAATATGCCTTGATTAACAGCCCATTCTGCGAACACCATTCGTTGAAGTTTGTTGTCAATCATTAGTTTAGGTAACACTGTAATTTTGTATGGATACAAATGTAAATCTTTTTTTAAATTCTCTGCAAAAATCGCTTAGAAATGTGAAGATCTGCTGCCGCTTTTCTAGTCGACTTGCCTGGACTCCTCACTAACGCTGCTCTGACCGCTTCAACATTCTGTGGAGTACGGACAGTGGAAGGCCGTTGACGTTTCCTCTCTAATACTGAGCCATCACTATTACATTTTTCATAAAGTCTACGAATACTTTTAAATGATGGTGACCAGCTAGTTTGAAAATGAGCACGAAACCGTCTTTGTGTAAGCACCGCACTTTTTATTTCATTAAAAAACAACACAAACAATCTTCCTTTGTCAGCCATCTTGCAACAATAATAATAACGGAAGCGGAAACAGTTGGAAGTTAATCTAATATCCATAAACAGCTGCTAGTTTTGCCAACTTACAACACAGTTATAATAGGTAGCCGAAATAAATACTACCAAAACAAATGTTGGATCATTTCGTGCACCACCCTGTGTTTGGATGTTGTGAGCAGAATCATTTTAATGTTTTATATATAATTTACCTTAATTGATTGTTTTTTTAACAAATGTTTTACAAGTGGCTTACAGCAGGTTGAAAAACTTACAGATTTTAATTACACTACGATGTGTCTACTCTTCATTTAAGGCAGAACATTTTATTAAATCAAATAACATTTTTCCTATATTTAGGAAAATATAAAGAATATGTTTACTGACTTATTAAAGCCAAATAAATGTGACCATAATATTATTCTTTAGCCTTTGATATATTAGTTTTGTTATAGTCTGTAAGGTATAAATACAATCATTGTAACCGATCAATTTATACGATTTTATATCTAAGATCACTATTTTAATCACTTAATACAGTGTTAAAAACAACATTTGTGAATTTAAAAGTTAAAGTTCGTCTTATTTTACCAGGTGAAGTTAGGGTTAAGAAGCAAATACAAATATGTTTCATCAAATCACAAATTACAAAGAAGCATTTCAATTATTACCAAACGTATCAGTGATAATGTAGGGTAGGAAGAATGACACTTCGGAGTGACTTGGGAAATCTAAAGACAACTCTACTGTAGACACAAGGGAGGTTTCTTAGATGCTGGAGTTTTGTTGAGACTTTCTCATTTTCCTCCAATCCTAAACAAATATATGTTTTTATTTTTTAAAGTGTAGTAAAAATATTATACTAAAACAAGCTTTTTCCTGTTTATTTGTGTTCGCATCTGATTTTACAGTTCATTATCTAAAAGTCCTTTTATATAGATATTTAATAATAATAAAAATACATTTACAGTCTATCACAAAATTAAGTACACATTATTTGGAATGAAAAAGAATAAAAGTCTGTTAGACACAAAATTAAATGTTGTCATGTTAATGTTAGATCTCAGACCTTATGACTTTGTGGACCAAAGCGACATGTTTTGGATCTGAGTGTTATTTGTGACTGTCTAATGATTTTAAAAGTATCATATGCTAAAACTTTCAGAAATGATCTTTTGAAATATAAAAATGTACTTCATAGGAGTACATTTCTCCTCTGTACTTCTATGAAATCTGTACTATCTAATGCCACCTGCAATTTCAGAAGTTGGTATTGACCCACCCGCCTATCCATACACGCACAGTGGTATTGACCCACTCGCCCATCCATACACGTACAGTGGTATTGACACACCCACCCACCCATACACGTACACTGGTCAGTCATATGCAAGACCAAAAGGTGATTCTGTTCTGAGTTAAAAAAACTGTCTGGATAATTTCATGAAATACCAAAGAGATTTTGTATAAATAAATACATGACCATTTGATCAAGTGGATAGTCTTGATGAAGTTTGTGAATTCAATGCAAACTGCAAGAAAATCTTAACTTTTGAAACAATGTTATATAAAGTAATGAAGCATAATTCTATAATAATGGAGAGATGAATTAACTGTCTAAACGTAAGAAACTGATCGTTTAATAATGTCGCTAGATGCATGAGGTTGACAACCACAGATTATGGACTCCTAATACACAGACAGTGTAGTTTCATTGCAAACAGAATCATTGGCCCTGGCCAATTCAATTGGTCAATGAACAAAAATGAAAATAATCTTGTTTTGTACAAGATTATTTTCATTGGAGCTTTTGAATGATTTTTTAAAATGTGTATTATTAACTTGCTCTTAGTTCTTCCTATTGAGGCAAAGTCTGTGTGAGGACAGTTATTGAATACTATTCGTGGAGAAGAGTTCAAAGCATTGTGTATGTGGACAGAGTAATCAAAAAAGAAGGCAACAAACACAGTAAAGTAGCTGTAGCTTTTATTTTTTTATGAAATCAGCATTGATGATTGGCCTTAAATTTGCACTGCTAATGATTGAAAACATAATGGCCAATATTAAGATAGCGAAGGTTAAACCAAGCAAACAACACGACTATGTTATTAAGATTTGCTATCAACTCTAGGATAGGTTTGTAAAACCTTTGGTGGAGTATGTGTATATGACAAAAAATACATCTTTGATCATTTTAAAACGTTAAATGCGAACAAACATTAAGCAAAATATATTGTTTTTTGAAGACATTTAATTTGGTCGAACCACACTACTTATTTTACTTTCAAAAAGCTGTTACACTATTTTAAGAAAATTAATCATGGATTATAGGACAAATTCGTAAAACTAAGATTATTATGTAGTTATCTGCCATAAAAAAACTGAAGGAAATATTTCAAAACTTCAACTACACAATTGTTTGATTCTTAAAGACCTATAATTTTATTTCCTTCTTAAAGTACATTTAAACTTTTAAATGTTTGCTATATATTTTTATTTTATGAAATTGTAATTATTTTCAAATTTTTAAGATAGCAAGCTATGTGGCCAATACTTTATGTTTCATGACAGGACATTGTGTTATTGCATGAAAATATTATATTACTTTAATGTTCATAATAGTTACAATAACATAACTTTATTTAAATGTTTTGAAATTTTTGACGAGTCGAAATAGATTTGTATTAATTGACAGACACATGTGCTCTTGGCAACACCGCCCGTCTCAGTTACACTCAAACACCACTAAGCGCGCTAAGTCAAGTCGCGATATTTGTTATGTAACAATGTTTTGTTACGTTGATTTTAGAAACTATTAGAAGACATATTTTCAATAAAAAAGTAGTTAAAACACTTTAAAATGTCTATCCATATTTTACATATTTTCATAAACATTGATAATTTTACTTCCTCAAATATAAAAGTAGATTTTTCCTGTTATGAATAAAATTACCAATTTTAGTTATAACAAGATATTTTCCTTGTAGAGTCAAATCGAAATATTTTCTGCATGTTATACATTTTGGTGACGTTGTTAAGTTTGCTTCCTCCTCGAAGCTCCTTGACAGGGTCTCATTCTTTTTGTTTCGAGGCAATTTGGCGTAGAGGGGAGTCCACGTAAATAGGTCATGAAACGGGTTTCTCACCCTGTTTCACCACCACTATTTAATAGGATTGTGTTCACCGCTTTTTTAAACCCTCCTTTGTCCCCTTTTCGAACATCGGCATTTTTTCTTACGGGAAGATTTGAGAAGTAGTGAAGTGCCACGCAGTGTGAGTGGCTGTTTGTGTGCGCGATGATTACGTATCTGGCGGCCATTTTGATTTACTTTAATGTTCTCTAGAAGCAACGTAAGTTCGACTTTTTTTAGCTTTTCGGTTTCTCATTGTTAGATTTGTCTCCTCCCCATAAGCTGTTCACACAAAAACCTAGTAAATAATTCTTAGTTTTCTTGTTATTTGAAGTGCGCTCTTCTACCGACTTGTCAGTAAATTTTGATATAAGTAAGATTTTAGTAATAAAAAAATAAATTTTAGAAACCATAATAACCATTGGTTGTTTTGTTGTTTTACAGATTTCTGAGGCAGAATCAGAATAATAGGACATAAATTATAGAACTAAATAATTAGATTTATAAAAAAGTTATTATAATAACTTATAAGAACTAAAATATTCAAGAAGGTGATATAATCTAGAATATCAAGAAGAAATTAAATTACTAATATTCTTTCGTATTTTAAAAGTTATATTTTTATTTTCTTCAGTTATTTGAATAAAAGTGTTTAGATTTGTTTTAAATTTTAAATAAAGTATTTTGAGAAGAATTAAAATTGTTATTTTGCTAAACAAGTATTTTTTTCCTTTGATTTCCAATTTACTTAACTAAAGAAGACAACTTGAAATATTTATTATAGAGTGATTCCTTAGAGATGTGGTTTGTGGCATTCAATTCAGTTCACTATAAACTTTAAATTGATGAATCACAAGGTATAGACTTCCATAAAGAATATTGAAGTGAATGTATTTGGTAAAAGGGCAAAGAGATATTTGGTGTCTCAATGATGTTATAGTATTGAGGAATTCCTGATGTGCCAGTTAGTTTCATTTTGTTTAATTCCTTTAATGATAAGGTAAAAGTATATCTTTAGCAATTTTTATTTTAGGATCGACATCTGTTATGATGTATACTGACACCATTGTGGTAGCAATAGTCTATCGTAATAATAAAGGATATTTGATATATCTAAATAAGGTTTTGCTGTAAGTAGCTCTGCTGTTTTTACAAGAAAGCTCTTCCATTTATTGTTAATTTTTTAACTTACTTCAGATCTATATATTTACCCATATCGATTTTTAAAGAACGTAAATCTGTCAGCAGTAAAAGTGTGCAGTGACTAATGGACACACAAACACTAACCATTGTGAGAGCTCTTATATTAAGTGAGCTTTCCATTACTCAAACCTCTCTTCAATTCAAGTGCAAAGTACATTAAATTTAGGAGCCTATATATTGAAATACAAACAAATAATGGGAAAAATTTATGGTACTTTTTGTGTAGCTAGCTGTTTTAATATAACCATATTAGGTCATTTCCATTATTGAAAAACTTAATTTTGAACAATGAATGCTAAAAACCTAGTAAAAATATATTAAAATCTTGAACCATTATTTTTTATTTGTATTTTATATAAAAATAGTCTACTGTATAAAAACACATCATTGCTTACTATATCGAACGATATTGAGGTGAACTTGTATTTTCATTCCATTTTTCGTTTACCTTTAGACAAGTCACGTAAATGTTTATAGAAGGATCTGGCGTTATAAAAACTATAAAATGTCTCATAATATTTTGAAATACATCCTATTGTTTAGGATACTCTTTTTCTGAAGACTGTAAATTGTTGTATTTTTTATTATAAATTTTAAAGTTCAGTAAATAAAATTAAAAAAACATTGCTACCCATAAACTACTGACATGTGGTAGTGTCAGTAAACATTTAGAGTTATAATTAACTACATTGATAGTTAAAATTAATTAATTTTAATGTCACCCGTACACCCACCAATATACGTAGATCTAGCTTCCCTAAATGCAGTAGTTATCAAGTGGCACGCCCTACTTTTTTTCAAGAAGTAAGTTCTATAACAAAAACACATTTAAGTTATAAATCAGTAATCAACACCGCTGACTCGGTGTATCATAATATTAATTACATTTCTTTTCTTAAATTAGAAAATTTAAACATGTTATTTTCGTACTAAATTTTTTAATTCAAACTCGAGTCTTCCGATGTCAAAACCTATCAACAGTTTGATTAATTACTTTACATTTACTCTGATGGTGTGTTTAAAGTAATACCACTCAAATACATCCTAGATTAAACCGAAAAAGAACTAATAGGGAATATCTGATTTCCTAGGAATTAGGAAAATTACAGGGACTTTCTTGTTACATGCTATTACTTTGTATGAAGGTCGTTTTACCCTTTTTAACTATAACTAAACTGAGCAATGGTCTAGTGACTGATGACTGTCAACAGGGCTTGTAGTATGTATTTATAAATATGCATTTATATATTTTCATGCCTTTTATACTTATACAGTAACGCTCATAATAAAAAAAAATATGAAATTAATTTTTGAACAAATACCCTAA
This sequence comes from Stictocephala bisonia, assembly GCA_035578905.1. Taxonomy (NCBI): domain Eukaryota; kingdom Metazoa; phylum Arthropoda; class Insecta; order Hemiptera; family Membracidae; genus Stictocephala; species Stictocephala bisonia. The sequence continues at coordinate 1,694,448 of JAQJVL010000176.1, read as the reverse complement.
ACCATATTCACTCTTACGTTAGTATTGACCCCCACCTCACCTACCCATTCGCGTACAGTGGTCTTATCTAACCAACCACTCATAAATGTATGCTCGTAATTACTCTCCCACCCTCCCACTCATGCACAGTGGTAATGGCCCTCCCACCCAACCATATACGTAAAAATGTAATACCTTATGTATAAACTAGTTCACATTAGGGCTACTATTTTTAATAAAATCAACGATAAATATAATAAAGTACCCTTTTATTCATTTTTTATAAAAATATATTACTAGTTTCGGCTCTTAGGCCATCTTCAGATAGTAAATAATATAACCTAAAATAAATTAACAAATTATAAAAATAAAACAGATGAAAATAATATAACATATGATTAATTTAGTGTGTGGATAAGTTGAATTTTACTTTTTGATTCTTATGTTTTTTAACTTCTCTTATTTTTTCGTATATAGGATTGTTCACGTTAATTTGTGTATTTAATATGTTCTTTGGTTCATTATAATTGTTAATGTATATGTGTAAATTTTCTTTTGTATTCATTTTTTCTCCTTTCTTCTCGTATTCTAAAATTGTAACATTTTCATTTATATTTTGATAACTGTGATTTGATTGGAGAATATGTTCTGCAAAGTTAGATTTATTTGATGTTGAGTTGTTGTTTCTTATGGCTTGTATGTGTTCTTTGTAACGTAAATTAAATGTTCTTCCAGTTTGTCCTATGTAAAAAGAATTGCATTCTGAGCATTTTATTTTATATATACCAGATTTGTCATATTTGTTATTTTTATTTCCTTTGTTGGATAATTTGTTAATTAAAGTAAAAGTATTGTTCTTTGTTTTGTAACTGAGTGTATATTTACTGTGTTGAAATGTCTTTGTAATACCTTACTTTATATCATAAATGAGATAACTAAGTATTGTAATTGTTTGTATCTGTATTTAAGTGGTTTAGAATTATTGGTTAATCCACTTTATACCCTTTAAAAATTATAAACTTAATAAAAAGTACATCGTATTTAAAAGTGTGGGTTGATCCTAGAAAACAAGATTCTCTTTGCATGTGTGTTCAGATTGTGACTTGAATGTTCTTTGCATGAGATACGGTCTGAGTTGAAACAGCTGCAACTCAGATGAACAGTGGAAAGAAAGTCACGTATTCTCTCAATAGAATTGATGAAGTAAGAAACTTTTAAACTTTACAATCTTAAGATCATGCCCTCCAAAAAATGTTATTTAATTCAAAATATGCTGTTTTTATTACATACTTATGTTGCCTAATCATTGTATATTAAAATTTAAATAATTTAATATATATTTTTAATATTTTTGAAACATTCACATATAAAATTATTCCCAATAAAATGCTTTTACTTATATTACGTATAACATAAAAATTATATTTGAAATAAAAAGCTATATTAAATGTTTACTACATAGAAATATATTCGTATCAATATAAAAATTATATAATTTTATTTGATTTATAAATATAACTACCTACAAATTGTATTATAAAGCAGCCCAATTTATTATTTTACCTTTATATGCAACCAATTTATACGTATATAATATATACATAGAAAATAATGGATGCATTTGTTAATAATGAAATATAATTGTTATATTTAAGCTTCTAGTCACTATCTAGCTACTAAATAGTTACTTATCCTTGTCTCCCTAATATGTTAAATGATAGTTTAGCTTATAAACTAAACATTTTCTTAACATATTACTATATGCATCGTATAACATCATATAATTCAACCTCTACATCTAGTCAGACAGTGACTATTTGTCCAGTAAAAATTACATATAGGTCCCCGATTTTTTACCATTCTTTAGCCAATAACACAAGCTTTCACGTTAGCAAATGTTTGTCTTAATTGAATGAAATGCTGAAAAATGTAACGCCTTTTTCAACCATGGTTAATTGGATTTTCATATTGATGAAACAAAGATGGAATGACTAAAAGAAAATTCTGGCTGAAGGCCTAATAATATGTGTTCTGTTTTGATTTTAAAGTGTTTATAAAGTTGTAATAGGCTCTGTATTATTTTGAAAATATAGGTACAATTTTAAATCACAAAAATTATATTGCATGTATATTTTATTTTAAGATTGTGTCATCCAAATTCGAATAAGCGACATTAACAAAGAAGTGTTTTATTATATATTAAAAACATCAGTAATCATTCTAGATACTTATGTGGAACCTTTTCCATTAATTCACTACTACTACTTTGGTTAGGTTATGTTACGTTTGTTTAAGTTATGTTGGGTTGGGTTGGGTTTGGTTATGTTAAGATAACCTATGTTGTGGTTATGGTAGTGAATTATCGGGAATGATCCCTGAAGTGGATTACCGAGATAGGATTTGATCCACTTAATTATAACCTAGTTTTATTTGTATAAAGGGCTGTTAGTAATAGTTAATTGCCAATACTTCTGAGGGGCCTTATTAAGAATATCCAAACATATGTGCGTGTGCGTGCGTTTTGTTCATCGAATTTCTTAAGAACCTCTGAACAAAAATAAGGTCTGATGAACTGGTTCTCAAGCATTACGGTTCTCTCAAACTGACAACCAAAAATTTTTACTGACTCGGTCCAATGGGATGAGCAAAGAGGCCATTAAAACGTAGTTGCGGTTTCCTTTTCAGTTCGTTAGGTAGGGTTTGAAGCACCCACCCCTCCCCCGCCAATATAGATAACCACTTTCTATCCGGAATTACTACTTTTTTTGCCCAGTGTGGTTGGGTCCAGTGAATGCCATTATATCATAATAAAAGTACAAGTCTCATTCTACAATAAACTACATAAAATATATAACATACAGAAGATAATAAATTATTATAATTAAGTAATGAAATTAATCATAAAATAATTGCCTATATCACTATATTTACAATTAATCGACGGAAATACTTCAAAATCCAAAACAGGCTGTACAAAGTTGACTTTAAATAGTGTTTAATAGAATTAAATAAATTAGTTGTAGTGAATATCGTAGTCTATACAAGGAGATTACGTTTAATCTACTTCCTTAATAGGTACATAAAAACTAATGTACTTTAGTCATTACTACACCAGTCGTCTATCAGTGTGAAACTTTCGGAAATAATTGCTATTCTACAGGGAATGTTTTACGCCTGATTTCATTCACATTAAACTGTAAGGGCTCCGCCTCATTATCCTCTCAAGTTCCGTTAGTTTTCTAATTGAAATATTTTATCTATAATTTATGCGTCATTAAAAGCAATAAAACATATGTTTATTATCAATAAATCATTTTAAAAATTGGTAAAAATTGACGCAAAATGTTCTGTTCTATACATATCAGATTTTGAATAATATTTTATGCTATTTTATAAACGTATAAAATAAAATTAGAACGTGCAACTTGAAACTCCCGGTCAACTCTCACCCGGCGGGGGACTGGAAGGAGTAAAATTTCCTGTGTTTTACATATCACTTAAGGATAACTAGAAGACAAAATAAGACGTACTAAATATCAGTCTGTAGATAATGAAATATTTTATCCAACAACACAAATTCATTCTATTTGCCGCATTAAGTATGTTACAACAAATGTTTTTGTGTGCTCTTGTTTACATTATTTCCCAAAAGTGAAGTACGGCATAATTTATGCTGGTGATAAAGGTTTAGCTAATAGTTTATTTATTGAGATATAAAATAAAAAAGTAGATAATACACAAAGAGTTGTTGAGATTATCAGTGCCAACTCGAGCGAATTTCGTGAAGTAGGTTGGCAATGGTCACGTGACAAGTTTTCACTTTACTGGAAGAAGCAGAGCCCGTCAACGCCACGGCCAGAGTAGACATTTTTACTTGTTGCGCGTCTGATTTTCTTTATGAGTGTTATTAGCTCTAAGTGTTATAAATTACTATTTGAATAGATGCAATTGTGTGTTGTGTTTAGTGTAGTTATAGTACAATGTGTTATAATGGTTTTTAGTGTCTAAAATAACCAGAAATAGTGAAATTGATACTTGATTAGGTACTATTCTAAACATTTATTTTTTATCCGATTTCAGCAAACAATGTGTGTATGGATTGAGTATTAGTGTAGCCTACTTATAATAATATTATTAAAAAATTATAAATATTATGTATTATTTCTATGCAATCTAAATATATTGTTTATTTTATTTACGCGAAAACAATAAGACGTATTATGTTATTATATAGCACGAGAACCTTATGGCACTATTGTAATAAATTTGTTAAATTTCTATTCACAAATATGTGTACCATCAAGTGTTATTATTCTAAAAATTACCAACAATTATTTTATATTTTTTACAATATGTACTATTTCTCTAGTGTCGTTTACACAATTTGTGCACGCTGACTTATGGTGTTATAAGTTTTATACTTTTTGGAATAATTTCATATATTTTACATTTTATTGTAGCTAATAAATTGTACTAATACAGTACATGTAGCAAAAATTATACATAACCCTTACTTTTAGATTTTTTTGTAATGTTTCACTGAAATTGTTCGTTTCAGTGGTATGACGTAGTATGTTATACCACGGAGCCTGGTACAACACAAAACTCCCAATAAGCTAAAAATATAAAAATGTGTATATGGGTACAGTATGACTATTTTTATAAACAACTTTTTCTTGTCTATTCAATGGTGACTTTTAATTTGTACATGTACTAAATTTAAAAATTTGACTAACAATAGTGATCATACTATATTTTTGCACATTTTTTAATTTTTGAATTTTATCTAAACAAACATTTCCAAAAAAAATCTACTAGTTTACCTAAAATGTAACAACATATTACTATAGTGCACTAAATAATAAACAATTTGGCTATCTTGTAATTATTTATTAAAATTGTTTAGTGCTCCTAAGGAGTGCTATAATTTTAACTTACGCACGAAATGTTAAAATGTGTTCAATCTTTTCATGACAGTAATTATTTTCTAATTCTTTTTGTAAGTGTTGATGGTAGTATGTAAAATTACAGTCCTTGGGAAGAAAAACGATATGATAACACTTTTGAAGCTCAATTAGTAATTTTTTTATGTTTTTTACAAAAAAAACTTGCGCAGCTCCGAAAAAGGACCTAGCAGTAGGGAGCACACATTGGTTTGCCTGATGCTCACGATCTAGGGTTAAAAAGAGGATTTTAAATTTTGTTTAATTTGTCTCTTGGGAATATATACATGGCATTTGTAATAGGTATGATTTAAGTTTTTCATGGTATCATTTAAGTACAAGTTATCATGGTTATAATGTTAGGAAAAAGACCATTTTTAACATTCGTCCTATATAAAAATTGCCACCCTTTGCATTACATAATAAAGAGAGTATTTTATTGCATTTTATATAATACCCTCTCTAACAGCCGATGCAGTAAATTTTCTCCCAATACGTAATAGAATTCTCAATGTACTAAAAGAATGCTTATCCAAAATTTAAGTTACGCAGAGAATTTTGAGTTGTGAAAGTACTGCCTTTCACCCTTGTAGCTCTCTTTAATTGTCGAATCAGGTATTTTTTATGATGAATTCGTTTATAAAAGATTCAAACAAATAATTACAATAAAAGTATTTATGTTTTATTATGGCAAGTTAAGTTTATTTTCTCCTCATTTACCAAGTCAAAATATAATGTTAGTTCTTAATTAAGTGTTCTCATTGAGGCTCTAATACTTAAGTAGGTAGGCCTACGCGTAAGGCATAGTAAAAAAATCTCCGTTTTTCCAATATAACAGAGTTTTATAATTATATTCCAATTTTAAATATTTATAAAAATATACCGTAGCATAACGAACGATCCTTAACGGTTTATGAACGTTTAGGTCTAAAAGCAGCAACTAGGGACTCCTTTGCTCACAATATAGTTGTTTTTACCTTAAAGCTTACAAAATATTATTTTTTTTAATATACTATTCATTGACTTATAATAAATTATGTATAGCAACAAATAAGTTATCTTTAAATCAGAAGTACATGTCAAAGGTTTTGAATAAATGTGCCTGGAAATGACGTTCTTTACGTACATAGTGAAAAAACTTAACACACATATTAAAAATACCTTGTATGCATATAAGTAAAACTAAAGTTTACAAAAACTAGACATCTTAGCTTGAAAGATAATGGAATAAAAATAAATGTATATTTGGATAAAATTTTACTTTCAAAATAAATATTATATTATTAAATAAATTCATCTTAGCCCAAGGATCGTGTTTTGACTATTTTACTATAAAATACCTTTGTCTAGTGATCCTTTATTGGTCATTTAACCGACCGGTTTCGCTACTATTGTAGCATCTTCAGGGGGAGTTGAAATGTCTTCATCTTGTGATACGTCTCCAGATAAAACATAAATAAATACTAAAAACACAGTCAAAGTACATTGTTACACTTAACCTAATTGTTATGTCACTTTCTCCTTCCATTTTTGTTATCAGCTGTTCCTTGGGTATCTGGTTTATTAAGTAGACAGTTGTACAGGATGTGGGATTTAAACTGTAGTTTTTTATTCATTAGATTAGGGTCGTTTTTGGTTGATTTGTAAATTTCAAATTCTTCTAAGCAGTTCAAAAGTTGTTTATTTCGGCAATAATGTAAAATGTCCATGTTTTTTTTTAATCGAATGTAATGAATGGTTTTTATCAATGAGATGCTGGGCAACAGTGGATTTTTGGTTTTCGAGCTTGGGGTCAGGGTGGTGTTCTTTAAATATATTGTGGAAAGGTCTGCGGGTCTGTCCAATATAATTGTCAGGGCAATTGTCGCAAGTGATCTTGTATACTCCCGTTTTCTCATATTTATCTAAAGGTTTTTTTGTCTGAATTCAAGAGATTTTGCATTTTGTTTGTAGTTCAGAAATTTAGAAGAATTTGAAATTTACAAATCAACCAAAAACGACCCTAATCTAATGAATAAAAAACTACAGTTCAAATCCCACATCCTGTACAACTGTCTACTAAATAAACAAGTTACCCAAGGAACAGCTGATAACAAAAAGGGAAGGAGAAAGTGACATAACAATTAGGTTAAGTGTAACAATGTACTTTGACTGTGTTTTCAGTATTTATTTATGTTTTATCTGGAGACGTATCACAAGATGAAAAAATGTCAACTCCCCCTGAAGATGCTACAATAGTAGCGAAACCGGTCGGTTAAATGACCAATGAAGGATCACTAGACGAAGGTATGTTATAATAAAATTATATTAGTTACATTCTAATTCAAAATACTATTAATTGAGTTCTCGATATTCTAAAACAAACTTACAATCAGGAAAAAATTAAATAGTGAATTATTAAAAAAATTAATATATTCAAGTTTATTACTCGTTTATACATTAGTTTATATTGGGATGGAAAGCTCCAGAATATTTTGGAATAAAGATTTAAAAATTTAAGTCATATAAATGTCCAGTAAGTTTAGATCTGGCTTTAATGGTATTATTAATGAGGAAAGACCATTATCGAGCAATCCATCATACCAATCCATCTCAACACCATTTATCAAGTAGCTATCTCTAGCTTTAAAGCTTTAGTTAGGTCTGACTTAAATAGGTTGACAAGGCTTAATGTATGCACTGAAACTTAAGAGTGAAACAGTTATTTTTTATGTAATTTAAGGTTTAAAATAACAATTTTAAACCAAAAACTAATGATAGTCTGCTTTGTTTATTTTTTTCGAATCAATACAAGTAAAAATAAGTAAAATATCGCAAATTGTATTTAATATTTTAATAACTGAATTTACAATAATGATTTCTAGAAACATTTATTGTTTTAACATATAGAATAGGAGATATCCAAATTACTTAGTTTATAATTCATGTTTTTTTTCTTTACTAATTTAATGCTAATAGACCACCTGTAGATATCTCCCCATTTGCTTTCAAGTTATTTGCATGATTTAATAATACAGACAGATATTTCAAGACAATTCTTTAATTGGCCGATCAAAGAAACGCAATATTTTAGTAATTCGCAACAAACCAATAAGCATCGCATATGTCATTCTAATTGTGCACTTAAATAAGATGTTTTTATACATGCATATATGTATATTGCACAGTTAATACATACACAGTTATAACCCAAGTAATAGTAATAGTAAATGAATGCAGCTCAGTTGGTAACAGTTTAAGATTGCAAAATATTCTTTAAGAGTTACACAATCTAGTTGTATATACTAAATTTGGAACAGATTTTTTTATATAATTTCATTCTTAATGCATCATAAGCTCTAAAACATTTAATGGTATATATTTAATGCTACACAATACATTAATATAAAGTCAAAGATCTTTACTTTTAAAAATTAATTGCAAGAATACTACAAATATTTATTTAATTTTAAAATAACGGTAAATGTGTATGGATATATGAAAAAAACCAGTCAACAACATGATGTATATATTATTTTTTTAAATAAAATGTGTCGATACTTCTACTTACTAATAAACTATTGGAAGTCTTACCTGTAAATTCGTTCTATTATTTTTTATTCGATGATATAAGATAAAAGCAACTTAAATAATTTACTTAATGTAAACCTTCATTAAATATGCATTAATAATACCCATATATCAACTAATGAAAACATGTTTTATGTATATATAATATATATATACTTAAGGCCGATTTCCTTTGTAGCCTTACTCTGCCCATTCCCCATAGTCTATTGATTTATGAGGGAACCTATTTTGACTTAAAAATGCAGTGAATAAGTACCGTATGAGGTGAATATTTTTGACAAGTACTTCCAGTTCAGGCCAGGTCTGAACCTGAAGTTCGAGAGGCCTTAGAAGGCACGTTAACTAACCCAACAATGCCCAGCTGATAAAAAAATATTTACCATATTTCGGTTGGTATTCTTAATATTTCATAAAAAAACAAGGTTAATTTATTTTATTAAAAAAGTTAATATTTAATTAAATGTATATTTTTTATTTGTATATAAAACCGAATACTAATTGGCGTTTACTATAAAATTGGTACACAATTTTTTCTTTGATTTTCAATAAATATTCTTTAATGCATGATTATTTTAGGACAGTTTATTAATATACGTACATACTTTATACATTAAAAAGCACCCAATAGTAATTCAAATGAATTCCTTAAACTTCGTATAGTATGTATAAGTGATTATGTGTTATAAGAAACAAATTTCCATATAATATTTAAGGACCGTCTACATTTATAAAGCATAGTAATATTCTAGGCATGTATCCTTTATCACAATCCATCATTTTAAGCTTTCTCTTTTACCCTTCCTATTTTTGAGGTTGGACTTGTTCCAACAAGCTGGATTACAGAACAGACATTTTACAGCCAAGGCAATATTTTTGGCTTGTCTGGCAGGAAATGGGAAAAACGGTTGTTATCAACATCTTGTGATAGAGAAATTTGAGCATACATTTTGTAATACTGTATTAAATAAGTACTATTTATAATACATAAAGTAGGCAGCAACAAATGCATTATTTTTTAATCTTTCCCGCATATTAGGAAAAGAAGAACAGTGTGTTTTTAAAATTATACTAGATTTTTTAGAACATATTTTTATTTTTCTAGTAAAGACTTAGTAGATTCCAAAAAGTACTAACCACCAAAACTTAATTGACCGAGAAAATAATTATGGAAAAGGATGAATAACGTTTACCAGCCTTGTAAGTTTATGTAAGAGTAAGTATACACTTGACGTACTCATACATAAACTCAATATAACCAATATAAAAAAGGTTATTTATTTATTTATTTATAATAATGGAATACTCTTTTAATGTCTGGAGTATGGCATTAATCGAATTGGGGTTCTCCATTGTTGAACCCTATGAAGTTGAACTATTGTAGGGCCTAATATTTATAATATGTGTGATAACAGTATGTCGAAGAAAAATAGGGTCTTTAAAAGTTTACCTGTCTATTCAGAATTAATGAATGTGTTGGACGATTTTCCTACATATTTAGCAAATAATTTAAATGGGAAATAAATATAATGGGTGTTTAACTTCTGGAAAATCAGCAAATTACAAGAATACTGTTATAAATAGGTATAGGGAAATCTTTTATCTTACTAGTAAACACAACAATTATTAAAAAGTGTATCTTAAAGAGAATGATCCGTTAAAAGAGAAAAGTTTCAAATCACATAATACTAAATAAAATTTGTTGACACTAATATAGATATTTCAGGAACAATATATGTGTTGGATAAAATATAAACAATACATAAATAAAACTGAGAACTAATTTGTTCAGCACATATCAAAGTAGTTATTTTGAAGATAAATAAATAAGGATTTAGTAACTGTTAGTTTAACATTTGCGAATTTTAGAAGTAGATTTATAAAATTAACAAAAATGTTGGTGATTATAAAAAAAATATATGAATATAATAATACTAGTCGACCCGTGCGAAGCATTCGCACTGTATTCTCTTTAAATCCCTCTTAATTAAAGTGCACACAGTATAGTTAGTAACGCATAGTTAGAGTGCAATTTAACCTAATGTAAATATGGATTAAAGAAGAAATAAAATATGTGAGTTTAAAGAATCTATGTGCTACTTACCTTTGAGTTTGGACTAAGTATTGTTCGTCGTCGTAAATGTAGCAAAAACAAATCAATCGGATTTGAGAAATAAATATTTGTTTGTTTTGATTTATTTAATTCACATGTTACAGCTGTTTGTTTTGATTTATTTAATTCACATGTTATAGCTGATCGAATAATGTAAATAAACATTTCAAGTTTAAATTACTTGCAGAATGATATAATAGGTCATTTTTCCAAAAAACTATTGGAAAATGAGAGATTTGTATATTTTCATCAAGTAGTGGGTAAAAGAAGCTTTAAAATGACACCTCATTTATGAAAATTGGTGAAGAATTAAGGAAGTTATGGCGTACCGACAAAAAAAAGTACTTTAGAAATTATAATATATATAGATAGTACATGGCATTTTTATATGCTCTGTAGTAAAACATGTGTATATAACCTTAAGGAAAGTAGGTATACCTCTAGAGTATAGTATATACCGAATATAGAGTTCATTCATTTTTAATTTATAATACAGTAGTTTTACTATATTGTTTGTTAGTATAACTGCTTTGAATTAATAAGTATTTGCACTTTTAATTTTTTTGTCTGAAAATAATAAATTATATAGAATATTTATATCTTAAAAAATGTCCAATATTTGTAGATATCATAATATAATTTGAAATCCGTTATCTGCAGAAACATACTGCAAAGTTGTTTGATAATGAGTAGAGTGTTAACAAAAGAAACTGCGGATCTCAAGGCAAATACATCAATGTCAGTGCCATATGGGTTGAGAGAGTTATTTCCCAGCAATCTATTGCAATTACTATAGCAAATACACGCGAGCTTAAAGCAGGAAAGAATTTACTTTGTTTTATTACAATTAAGATTTGGCAGATCTATTTTTTATCTTACTAACCAAAATTCAAGGTAAATAATCTTACAAAATAAAACATTTTAAAACAAAGTTATTAACCATGAACTAAGCAGATGTATAGCTAATATTGTGTGTTCTCTTGTCACGATTAGAAAAAATGTGATTGAAGCAATCAATATTGTTATTGTGTTTTTCAAATTACGGATCCATAACAATAACGGTGACTTTCAGCATTAAAAGCTTGTTTGTAATGCGACTATAATAACATATGAAGTTTTTAAAAAGCTGCAATCAAATTATTTTACTATCATATAAGGAAACAATGGCAATAAATCTTTGTAATTGTTAGGTTTTTACATACGACCAGTGATATCATAATAATAGTACACTAATTTCAGTAATACATAAAATACAAACCTAAGACAAATAAAGTTTATCATTACTAACGTATTTAATTACGATCTTCAAAAGTAGGCAATAGAAAAAATTTAAAATTAATTCATCACATATAGTCATGCATCCAAAGCTTAGAGGAAAGAGGTATATGACTTCTCCCACCATAGTTCCCCTCCAGCGTCTGTGAGCTGTGAGGTACAGTCACATGCAAAACATATTAAATAAATTACGGTAAAGCATTTTAACTATGGTTAGAACATGTTTTAGTATAAGTTTTAACACTCCACCTATATACCTCTGTAAGTGTTCCTTTGCCTGTACATATGGGTCTCATAAACACATTTTTGAACGAATTTTCAAAAAGTCCAAAAGTCAAACATTTTATCATATTTATCTTTAGCCTATGCTATTTCCGTCCATTAAATAATACGATAAACCAATTGATTTCATATCACATAGTTTCAAATGGAAAATAAGAAGGTACTGCAAAACATTTAATTTATAAACATAAGTAAATATTTATTTGGTATAAAATAATTAGTTATCCTATTATATACCCTTAAAAACCAATAGAAAAGGATGGTTTTTAATGAAATTAAAACTTTATCCATAAAATTTTGGTAAATTAAAATGCTAACAGTACTTGAAAATTGAACGTGATAAACAAGTAAATATTAGTAGTTGAAAAACAAATTTGAGGAATAAACAATTTATAATCCTTGCTTTCTATAATAGCCACAATGTACAAATAAACGGCTTTGCGCTCTTCACAAAATTGAAAAAGCTTTTTATACATTTAGTTCGTCTAAATTGCTACTTTCTATCTACTTCACTGGCATACGATAAATTCTCACATTGAATGGGTTAGTTCTTAAAAAAGCCTGAATCTACATCTAGCACCGATCGTTCTAATAATAAACGATTAATTTAATTCTCATCTAAAATATAATACTGTAATTAGAAGCTATTTTATAAGACAATATGTAAAATATAACAAAAAATTCAAACCAGTCACTGTTGAAAAAGTTACACTGTACACCTGGGTCCCAGGGACCCAACTACCCCATTTATTACAAATAACTTAATTTCAAAAACGTTTTGGATGATTTAACTCTCTGGGACTCAGAGCAATCTGGAAACAATAATGCACATGGACTGACAATAATAAAAGTCTACCGGGTCCTTAGGACCCAGGTGACAGTGCAAGGGTTAATTATATTGGTGAAACTTATTGTAGCAATCACATAACCATTCGTCTAGCAGTGACTGTACATATGACAGTGAGAGGTGGGGACAAAATCTGTTGTGCATGCGCTGTTTGCAGGCCATTAACCATGGGTCGGACACTATTTGTTCTAAAGCAGATAATATTTGTTTATTAACCCTTTTAGGACGAAGCGGGTGAATCGTCACCTGCACATAACTTGCGAAAAAACGATGCGGGTGATATGCTGCCAGCACACGGCCGTACGAAACCGTCGTAGCGGGCGATCGCTCGTAATTGCACCGGAAATCGGCAATTTTGCAAAATAACTGCCCATATGTTCGGCTATTTTTACAAGAAACAGAATCTAGAAGAATTGAACTTATTATTTTATATTCGTTGGCAGCCGAGACTGTTTAGAATAGTCGATAAAATAAAGTTTATTCATCAGCTGTTTTCATGACAGCTGTTCCCCTGTCGATCTCACTTCAGACGTCAGTCTAGTGAAGGAGTTATTTTTTTACGTATATGTTTTGGTTATTGTGATTATGTTACTATTTGAAAAGTTTTTTTGTTTGTAAATAGTTGTGTTGTTTTATATCTTATTTTGTATAGTGTAATAATTTAACTATTTTTATGGTGTGAGAATAAAATATGAATTGGAATAGAATACACCTCTAAAACGCCACTAAACATTTTAAATAGTGTAAATAATTGACAATGACATTAAAGATATAAAATACAAATTGTCACCTTTGGAGGAACTTAGTAGGCCTAATAATTTTACAGCATGTTAGATTTATTTATCATTTGTAATAATAGTAAATAAATCAAGCATGAGTATAAAGTGAAACTTTACATTTTTACAAATTTAATCTTTTCTTTATTTCTCAGATTAATATGATGAAATTTGGTACTAGTCTAAAAGACTTCAATTGAAACAAAAATAAGAGGTTTAACACTTAAAAATATTTATAGTTATTTTGCTATAATTTGTCAAAGTTGAAAACTTTGCTGTTTTATTTTTTTTTTTTTTTTTATTTTTATCTATATATCTCAAATATATATTGTATGTACAAACAAGATAGCATTTCATTATTTTCTGATTGCCCATTTAAAAACCTTAAAACAATACCAAAAACTTGATGATATTCCATTTTCTTAGTAATAATATAATACGTTTTGTAAATGCTTACAAAAATCCCTAATTTGCTGCAGTTTTTTCAGTAGGCTAGGGTTTTATATCAAATATCTAAAAAGAATTAATCTCCCCAAAAAATCCATTTTTTGTGCAGTCTTTAAAGGGTTAAAATCTGCATACCATTACAAATTATTGGAGGGTAACATAGTTATTTTATCTCAGCTATAGTGCAAAAATCATTATTTTGTTTTCAAAAATGTGGGATACCTAAATAAAGAAAAGTCGGTCTCACTTACTTTGACGAGCTTAATTTATTTGTGTGTTCTCATTCGAAAAACAGCCTAACGTTGTTTCAAAGTAGAACGCTTAAATGACTCACCGAGAACCAGACCAATGACTACAAATTTGTAGTCATTGACCAGACCTTGACCGGCAGTGGGGAAATCTACTGCCTCATACCGAGAAGGTATTCTGTACAGTTGAACTTTATTTTCAAGTAGAAAGCCTAACTGAAACACCGAGAATCAACCCTCGACCGGCAGTGTGACAACCTACTACATTATACCGAGAAGGTATTCTGTACAGCTGAACGTGATTTCCAAGTAGAAAGCCTAACTGAAACACCGAGAATCAACCCTCGACCGGCAGTGTAGCAGCCTACTGCCTTATAACGAAAAGGTATTCTGTACAGCTGAACGTGATTTCCAAGTAGAAAACCTAACTGAAACACCGAGAATCAACCCTCGACCGGCAGTGTAGCAGCCTACTGCCTTATAACGAAAAGGTATTCTGTACAGCTGAACGTGATTTCCAAGTAGAAAGCCTAACTGACACACCGAAAACCAAACCTTGACCGGCAGACAACAACCTACTACATTATACCGAAAAGGTATTTTGTACAGCTGAACGTGATTTCAAAGTAGAAAGCCTAACTGAAACACCGAGAATGAAACCTCGACCGGATGTGTGACAACCTGGTGTCTTATATCGAAAAGGTGTTCTGTACAGCTGAACGTGATTTCCAAGTAGAAAGCCTAACTGACACACCGAAAATGAAACCTCGACCGGCTGTGTGACAACCTACTACCTTATACCGAGAAGGTATTCTCTACAGCTGAACGTGATTTCCAAGTAGAAAGCCTAACTGAAACACCGAGAATCATCCCTTGGCTGCAGTGTGGCAACCTACTACCTTATACCGAGAATGTATTCTGTACAGCTGAACGTGATCTCCAAGTAGAAAGCCTAACTGACACACCGAGAATGAAACCTCGACCGGCTGTGTGACAACCTACTACATTATACTGAGAAGGTATTCTCTACAGCTGAACGTGATCTCCAAGTAGAAAGCCTAACTGACACACCGAGAATGATACCTCGAGCGGCTGTGTGACAACCTACTACATTATACTGAGAAGGTATTCTCTACAGCTGAACGTGATCTCCAAGTAGAAAGCCTAACTGACACACCGAGAATGAAACCTCGAGCGGCTGTGTGACAACCTACTACCTTATACCGAGAAGGTATTCTCTACAGCTGAACGTGATCTCCAAGTAGAAAGCCTAACTGAAACACCGAGAATGAAACCTCGAGCGGCTGTGTGACAACCTACTACCTTATACCGAGAAGGTATTCTGTACAGCTGAACGTGATCTCCAAGTAGAAAGCCTAACTGACACACCGAGAATGAAACCTCGACCGGCTGTGTGACAACCTACTACCTTATACCGAGAAGGTATTCTCTACAGTTGAACGTGATTTCCAAGTAGAAAGCCTAACTGTCACACCGAGAATGAAACCTCGACCGGCTGTATGACAACCTACTACCTTATACCGAGAAGGTATTCTGTACAGCTGAACGTGATCTCCAAGTAGAAAGCCTAACTGAAACACCGAGAATGAAACCTCGAGCGGCTGTGTGACAACCTACTACCTTATACCGAGAAGGTATTCTCTACAGCTGAACGTGATCTCCAAGTAGAAAGCCTAACTGAAACACCGAGAATGAAACCTCGAGCGGCTGTGTGACAACCTACTACCTTATACCGAGAAGGTATTCTCTACAGCTGAACGTGATTTCCAACTAGAAAGCCTAACTGAAACACCGAGAATGAAACCTCGACCGGCTGTGTGACAACCTACTACCTTATACCGAGAAGGTATTCTCTACAGCTGAACGTGATTTCCAAGTAGAAAGCCTAACTGACACACCGAGAATGAAACCTCGACCGGATGTGTGACAACCTGGTGTCTTATATCGAGAAGGTGTTCTGTACAGCTGAACGTGATCTCCAAGTAGAAAGGCAAACTGACACACCGAGAATGAAACCTCGACCGGATGTGTGACAACCTGGTGTCTTATATCGAGAAGGTGTTCTGTACAGCTGAACGTGATCTCCAAGTAGAAAGCCAAACTGACACACCGAGAATGAAACCTCGACCGGATGTGTGACAACCTGGTGTCTTATATCGAGAAAGAGTTCTGTACAGCTGAAAGTGATCTCCAAGTAGAAAGCCTAACTGACACACCGAGAATAAAACGTCGACGGGCAGTGTGGCAACCTGCTGTCTTACACAGAGAAGGTATTTTGTACAGATGAACGTGATTTCCAAGTAGAAAGCCTGACACACTGAGAATAAAACCTTGACCGGCAGTGTGACAACCTACTACCTTATACCACAGAATATAGACAGATATCTGTCTATATTCTGTGCCTATACTGAGAAGGTATTCTGTACAGCTGTGAGAGTTATGTAAATCAACTAACAATATTTTAAGGTCTATTTCCATTATAACTTCTGACACAAAAGCACAATTTGACTGTGTCCAAGATAAAACTATTTACTTATTATTATTAGTGAATAACCCAAATGTCCACACTGTTTTCGTTTTACAGATAAGATTTGTTTATTTCATATTTGAAGGAAATAGTCATATTTATTTTTACCTCACGCCATCCATTCCCTGTATAACTGATTTAGAAACCTAACTTATTGAGACAAAGTAAGCATGAGAAACATTACACAACAACGTGATCCTTAGTAATACATAATACGTACACTATCTTTATTCCGATCACATGCCCAGCAACTCTTAAAAAAGCTAATTAATAATGTTTAATAGTGAATTTTATTGCATTTAAAATTTATAGGGCTATAATATATTTGACTGGATTGTCGCTGAGACGTGTGCTGAGCCACTCTTCGTCTTTCGTAAATAACGTTAATGTATCACGTCATTGATCCACGACTCCTTGCCTGGTAGGTTGTTGCGAAATCCAACCAACTACCATGTCCCATCATGTGATGACGGTGGGATGAAAAGTGATTATTTTCGGCATAGTGAAGTTTTGTGAGTTATAGTTTTAAATAATGTTAACAGGAGTGTAATCATTGTAGACATTAGACATCTAATACGTAAAGGTTTCAATAATTTATATTAGTGTTAGTGATACAAAGCTGTAATCGTATTGAAAAATATTCTTAAATGGTTTAAAATAAAAATACGTTCAATCTAGTAACAATTAATTCATGTCTTAGAACTGTTTATTTTACACTAAATCTGTATATCACAGTTTTATTATTTTTTTTTTCATTTTAATATTTAATAGCTCAACAAATTATTAATTGCTATATTAATTAGTTTATGTTGAATAATATTTTAAATGCAGGATCAAAAGTTCACTTCGTATTTATATTAATAAAAGAACAAAGAAATATATTTGATACATCTGAAACTACACGATTTTAATGTGAATGGTTAATTTTAGTTAAACACTTGGATAATTGATGAATCGCCTGTCATCAATTACCTGTGATGAACTGTCACGAATAAAATCCATAGCTTACATTTATTAAATAAGTTTCAACCGGATGTCAGCCTGTGAATGACGTCACTTTGTCACTACACGTTCTGTCGGAAATTGGTATTCAAGGAAACCGGATGTGAGCTACATTGTCGACATCATATAATAATCATGATATAATATATTTCTGTACAACCCTCTACCAAATTTATGTTTAGTTTTCACAACAGAGACGTAAACTTTGCAGTGATGAATCTTTTAAATAATAAATATAATTATTATTACTTTATATTTGTAGGGTAAATCACCAGTTATTGTCACTTTAAGGGACGCAACGATATTCAATTTCGTCTACACTTCACAGAAACTTTTAATGTTATCTAAACATTTTTTTCTATTTTGTAAAACAAATTAGTTTTATGTAATGGGGGAGTAACAAAAATCAACGTCTGATGTCAAATAACTTTTGTTTACTGATTTGAATTTAAAATAGCTTATGTCAGTAGTTATTGGCACCCTACACCCAGTTATTGACACATAGATAAACTAGTTATTGGCACCCATATTTTTGCAATATTTCAGCTGTTACTTATCACTAATCATACATAGGCTATCTGTAAAAATTTAAAAACATTGATGATCGTTGATTGATACTCTTTCTTCCCTTATATATTAATCATAAAACAAATACAAATGTCTCTATATAAAATGGTTCTTGTATGTTTAACCAAAATCACATTCATTTTCCAAAAATGCAATAATTTTTTTTATAAAATCGAGTAATATAGGGTAAAACGCCAATTATTGGCACTTCAAGAGACGCAACGCCATTCATTTTCGTCTTAACTTCACAGGCACACTTAATGTTATCTAAACTATTTATTTTTTGTAAAGTGCATTAGTTTTATGTAATTGGGAAATAACAAAAATCATCATCTGATATCATATAATATATTTTATTGATTTGAAGTAAAAATAGCTTATGTCAGTAGTTATTGGCACCCTACACCTAGTTTTTGGCACATAGATAAACTAGTTATTGGCACCCATATTGTTGCAATATTTGCGCTGTTACTTACCACTAATCATACTTACATTAATCATGCCTGTGTATATAAAAAGCTTACTAAATTTAAAACTTAAAAAAAAAATGGTGCCAATAATTAGTGTGTGCCAACAATTCCTACCTTCACCCTACTTGGCATACCAATAATACCAGTAATTGGCAGTGCCAACTAGATTTACATCAAAAGATCAAGATATTTGCATGCCGATAGTACGAGCTATTGGCACTGCCAGTTAGAGGTGCCAATAACTGAAAATAAACACAAATCAGAATCAGTTGTTGGCATCCCCCTTTGACTCATAATTTGCAGATAAAAACACAAAATATTTAAGGTTATGTGAACAATAGTACTTAATGAATCCATACATAACATTGTCAATAAAAAAATATTTTATTCAGTTGAGTATACTGAAGTACAATAGTTCAATTCACTTATCATTTTGCTAAGAAATGAAGCTAAATTTCTGCTATTACGACACATGTGTCCTATAACTTAATAACATCCGGAACAGAAGTTTTTACTGTACTGAAACAGACTGCAAGTGATAAGACATAGACTAATGAATACTCACGCAAGTTTTGGGGATTTTAGATAGATTTCTTTATTCACAACAATAATTCATAAGGAGAGTGCCAATAACTAGTGTGTGCCAATAATAGCTGCCTTTACCCCAAGAACAGCAATTCACAAATGTACTGTAGTACATATAAGGAATAGGAAAAGGATATGGACCATTTTTGTTTGTAGTATTTAGTGTTTCCAATGGTATTTCTTCTATCAGTAGTATGTTTTTTATCCTTTCAAGCTGGTTTTACGTTATTTTTTTCTATTTATTTGCCTTATTTTTAGGTCAATTTTGTTATGACTCACCACCCACATATAACAGCTATGAATAATGTCAACTTCCGAGACCTTAAAGTTACAAGAATATATGTAACCCTAGGATCATGTGAATGTTAAAATAATTGTTAATACTTAGGTATTTAATACTGTCTAGGTCATGAGATTACAGTAGATATTGATGAGGCTCCCATTAAAAGTATGACGGCTGTTATAGTCCAACTAAATCAGTATAGGAAATACATTTGTAACTAAAAAAATTACTAACGAAGATGTTAAAAAAATAATGATTACAATTGGATTTTACATCAATATAATATTTCGTCAATAATAAGTACATAACGGAATACTACAATATCTTATAAATGTAATGTGGATAAAGCATGGGGTATCATTTACTCCTAGTATATAATTTATTCCTAGTATATAATTTACTCCTATTATATCATTTACATCTAAGTTATCATTTACTCCTAGTATATAATTTACTCCTAGTATATCATTTACTTCTAGTATATCATTTACTCCTATTATATAATTTACTCCTAGTATATCACTTACTCCTAGTATATCATTTTACTCCTAATATATCATTTACTCCTAGTTTATAATTTACTTCTAGTATATCATTTACTCCTAAATTATATCATTTATTCCTATTATATAATTTACTCCTAGTATATCATTAACTTCTAGTATATCATTTACTTCTATTATATAATTTACTCCTAGTATATCACTTACTACTAGTATATCATTTTACTCCTATTATATCATTTATTTCTATTATATAATTTACTTCTAGTATATCAATTACTCCTATTATATAATTTACTCCTATTAAATCATTTACTCCTAGTATATCAATTACTCCTAGTATATCAATTACTCCTATTATGTAATTTACTCCTATTAAATCATTTACTCCTAGTATATCACTTACTACTAGTATATCATTTTACTCCTATTATATCATTTATTTCTATTATATAATTTACTTCTAGTATATCAATTACTCCTATTATATAATTTACTCCTATTAAATCATTTACTCCTAGTATATCACTTACTACTAGTATATCATTTTACTCCTATTATATCATTTATTTCTATTATATAATTTACTTCTAGTATATCAATTACTCCTATTATATAATTTACTCCTATTAAATCATTTACTTCTAGTATATCAATTACTCCTATTATGTAATTTACTCCTATTAAATCATTTACTCCTAGTATATCACTTACTACTAGTATATCATTTTACTCCTATTATATCATTTATTTCTATTATATAATTTACTTCTAGTATATCAATTACTCCTATTATATAATTTACTCCTATTAAATCATTTACTCCTAGTATATCACTTACTACTAGTATATCATTTTACTCCTATTATATCATTTATTTCTATTATATAATTTACTTCTAGTATATCAATTACTCCTATTATATAATTTACTCCTATTAAATCATTTACTCCTAGTATATCAATTACTCCTATTATATAATTTACTCCTATTAAATCATTTACTCCTAGTATATCATTTATTCCTAGTATATAATTTACTCCTATTATATAATTTACTCCTATTAAATCATTTACTCCTAGTATATCATTTATTCCTAGTATATCATTTATGAGAATCGTTTAATTATTCTAAAATAATGAGTACTTATTATACTCGAATACTTTTCATAATTTAAATGCATAAGAAATAATTGCCTACATGCATCAATCTTTAATATATAACTGATTCTTAAAGTAAATAATTTATTAAGTTATAAAGGTCTTAACGATCAAGTTAGAGACATAGATCCTTGTGGATAAAGGGGCTATGAACTGCAGTACAAATGTAGTATTTCTAACTATAAAGTCCTACAAGTGGTAAAATAAAATATCAGCTGATTTCATTGTTTAGGAAGATTAACCAGTACGATTAGGCTACAAAATTAATAATAGGATGAGTACCAAAATATGTTAATAGTATTTTCCTCTTTAAAATAGGGCTCTTCATAAGTTCAATATTCAAAGTTTGACTCTCAATCAGTTCCTGAGGAAAAGTACTCAAATTCCAAATTAATAGGTAGTTTTAAGGCGAAGACGGAATTTATAAAATAAAATACTAAAAACTACTAAGACGTTTTTTAAATATTTGAGGTGTATTGGTAATACTATTAACGAGTAACATATATTTACAAAAAAAAAAAAAAAAAAAAAAAAAAAAAAAAAAAAAAAACAGTTTCCAAAATTACCTATTATTACTTACATATTTAAATTTAAATGACATAAGTGTTAAAACTGTGTTTTACCAATATTATTGTTACTTGTATATTGAATATATCAAAATATTACCTTACTACTCGTCTTCATATACAATGTTTACGACTACTCTTATCGAAACGTTAGCTAAAAAACTCTGTGATGTATGATTAATAAATATCTAAACTATATGGAAGCAAATATAGCTGCATAATTGTTGGAAAACACCATCAAGCTCTATTATCATTTGATCTAAATAATTGACAAATAGAAGCTAACCAAGTTATTTATAAATTTATAAATGCAACAATGCTTATATATTTTGTGAAAAGATAAGCTAATTTATCATTAATGCAGGTATTAGCTGACAATTATTAAAATAATTAATAAATTGATAGCAAAATTATAAATAACAATACACCATATTTACTATGCATTGTTTTCATGCACTTAAATAAATTTCTACACATAAGACTTCATATAACTTAAATCTATTACAAATCAAAATTATGTAAGCATTTTAAGATCTAAGAGTTACGTGGTAATTGTAAAACTACCTGAAATAGATGTATGAGTACTTATGTGATAATATTTTACAGTTGTTGTGTTTCGGCAGAGTAGATTTAAACTGGAAGGATTCCTTACTGGATGAAAATTTAGATATAATTAAACAAATAATTTAAAGATAAAATATGATCATTTCATCTATATAATTATCAGCTTATTTTATATTTTGTTCAAATTTCTAAGTATTTTTCCACTGTTGTAAAATATTCATTTATATTTCAATTTGAAACAAGAAAAACTATTCTGTCTTTACAGTACAAATTAGACATGTTTACACATACAATTTGTTTACTATCCGAACAAATTGAATTTATTATTTAAGTGATTTGTTTCGTCGTAAACAATAACCAGCTGGCCTGCTGATGACAACATTCCCTCACCTCCCCTCCCCAATCCCTGTCCGGAACAGATAATTGATTCAATTACAACCCCAAATATCTCTTCCTCTATCACAGACAGTCGTTAAGTCTAAAATATTATCATATGAAGCCCTATTAGTATCTATAGCAAAATTACTATCCTCTGTTGAGGTGATACTACACTGAACCCACAAAACGTACTTATTAATTAATTTATGGACATTTTTGTATCTTAGAGTTATTATTTCCGGCATTAGCGGTGTTGCCGAAACAAAATTATATAAGAGTACAATTAATGACGGAAGAAATGATCCACTAAAATAATTACAAAGAGTAAATGTCTTAGTTATACTCTCGATTATATACACCTACAATAGATAAATTCCATATAATAGGAATATTTGTGCCTGTAATTTGGTCAGTTAGTGAGATTTGCTACCACAGCTGGTTTAAAAATGCATTACATTTACATGGGACTACACTAGCGCTCCACAATGGACCACAAAAACAGCTGATAATTTGATACTAAAAATTTTACATTAGATAGGAAATCTATTTGTAAATGAAATCAACAGTTTTACCTACTTTATGTGATCAAGATGATGACGTGACGATTAATTTAAACTATTACTACATAGAAGGTTTTCTCATTTATTCAATATAAGCTAATATACATCACTGCTCATAGCCATTACTGTATTATAGTGTTATTAATAGCCATTGATATATTAGCAATTCACTATGATATCAGCTAGAAAAAATATTATTGTTATAATTTAACTATTGTTAGTCATCCAATGAAAAGTCTAAACTTATGCAATTATAAAAATATAAAGTTAATTTTTTTTGTTATATTAACAGATTGAGCTTTTTAAATATTAGTTAAAACAAAAGAGTTAAGATGCAATGCCTAAAAATAAATCTAAATATAAATGCTCAAGGTATATGAGTTCTCTTTTTATAAAAGGAGGTACGGTAGATATCTTAAGAAAATGCATCAACGTCAGGAGCAGAGGGTGAAGGGTGCGTTCTGGGTAATCTATTCTCTCTCATTTCTCAGACATTTCATACATTTACGTTAAGAGTATAGTGGAATTAGTAATAATAAACAATAAGCTACATACATAGAAATGCACATTTTTATATGTATTAAAATAGTTGAGTATCGCAACTCATTAACTGTAGTTTTCATAATGTAGTATATAAATATAATGTGCACGTCCAATGTATACAATTACTATCCATACTATTAGGAGGAAATTGATGTTTGTATTTATGATGATAACTTACGTAGAGATAGAATGTATATTTAATAAATTTATGGTAGACTAATATTTAACTGTCATTTAATATCTATCATAAAAACTTGAATCTTATCAGTATAAAAAAGGTTTTTTATAGAGGGATTTTTTGTTACATTCTAATATTTAAAAAAAACAGAAGTTTTTGTAACCTTAATGTATATTTATGTATATGTATGTTTTTGTTCATAATAATGAATGGCTTATTTAGAAATTAAAATTTTATTTTTAATTGTCTGTCTATCGGGAGTTATAAAAATGACGATTATATTGCAGCCCTGTATTATCTTGATTGTATTTATTTGGTTAATTTATTGATTTTTTCCTCCAATCAGGCTTTGCCTTGGCGGTTTCATTTTCTAAAAACCTAACTTTTATGTATTGAGTATTATTTAAAGTAATAGTAATAAGCACTTTATTTGTATTTATCTTTTATTATTAATTATCCAATATTTAATAATATAGCATAAGACTGGTCAGCCTGAGCATGATACTTTTTAACTTACTCACGTATATAGTTTTATACATGTTATATTTAATTTTTACATCACATTTATAATTATAATTTCTAGATATTATGCTACTCAATTTATTGTAATGTATTGTTTTTGGAGAATAAAAATTATTATTATTGAACTTTATGACAATATAATGGCAAAATACTCACTATATCCTCGACAAACTTAATCTTAAAACCTATTTAAACCAACTGCTCCCAGATAAGAACAAATTGTATACATGTATAAAGTGCTATCCACGGGAAAGGGGTTTCTTTTGTTGTTGTTCTTGTTAATATAGTTGTTAACATTTAGTACTGAATACAAGTTTTCCTCCATCACTTGCATTTTATTCGCTGGTTTTGACCACCTAAGCAAGTATTTTTTTCATTATATTAAAAAAATGCCCTACTTTGCATGTGAAAAGAAAATTTTAGTGTTTTTTTGTCATAAAAAGAAGTTATATTTTGACAAAAAACAAACAATAAACAAACTATAATCATATGAATGTATGATTCCCTATTAGTATAGCCGTACGCAACAGATGAATAAAATAAGCCTATTCCCTATGCACAAGACTAGGCTAGTTTGTACAATCCACACTGTATAAGGGTTCGAAGAAACGGTAACGGGTTTGAGCCTTATTGAGAATGGTACAGTTCACATGGGAGAGTTACATGTCTGATTAACTTGTTATATTGTAAATGTAGCTAGATAATTGTACTTGAAACACGTAATGAAAAGCCTAAAATAATCATGACCCCGTCCATCGCCCCTAAAATAATAAACGTATTCACAGGCTATGACATCGGCTCAGACCACGTTCCCCTCTTTCTCGATCTCAAGATCAAACCCGTCCCGTATGCCCAGGAAATTCACCCTCCCCCGAAGGCCATTACGGACTACAAGAACGCCGACTGGGTGGCGTTCACCCAATCTATAGATACCGACCTACGCAACCTGGCCATCACATCCCCCAATCCCCCGACCAGATTGACGCCCTAGCGGACTCCCTTACCACCACCATCATCAAAGCCAAAGGGATTTCAGTCCCCACTAAGTTGGTCACACACACTCCGTACCGCTTTCCATCTGACATCATTTCACTTGTCAAACAAAAGAGGTGAGTCAGGCGCCTACTCCTCAGAGATCCCGGATCCGCCTACTTGCATGGATCTTATAGGGCGCTCATCCAGAGGGTCAAGACTTCGGTCGCGGCCTTCAAGAGTGACAGGCTCCGTAGGATTTGTGACAAGGCGGATCAGAACTTTCTCTCCACCCCACGAAACTTCTGGCGACTGGTCAAGTCCCACAACACCCCCTTCAGCCCTCCAGTCCCACTAATAGTGAACGGTGCCCCCGTAGCATACTCCGAAGGAAGAGCCGAGGCTTTCCGAGCTTCCTTAACTGCCATCCACTCAGTACCCCACCACCCCACCTTCAACGCTACCCACTTCAACCGCACCAATGCCTCCATAGCCCGGAACCACGACCTCTTTACCCCCTTCCAAGTACCTCCTGCAGGTCTCCCTGACCATCCACTGACCACCCCCGTCACCTACCTAGATGTTGCCACCAGGCTTAGGACCCTGAAGAACACCGCCCCCGGTCCTGACGGCATCTCCAACTTCCTGGTGAAAAAAGCCCCAGTTTCGCTGATTAGGGCTCTATCAATCCTCTTCTCATCAATCCTCCTCTTAGGCTACCACCCAAAATCCTAGAAGCTGACCCATGTTATACTGCTACCGAAACCCCAGAAAGACCCCAGAAACCCAGACGACTACCGTCCCATCAGCATCATGGCGTCCCTCTCGAAGCTCTTCGAGAAGATCCTCGTTGCCCGCCTCACACTCACCTTAACGACCTCAACTTGCTCCCGAAATCCCAAGCTGGCTTCCATCCTGGCATCAACATGTATGACCAAATCCTAAAGTTAGTGTCCTGCATTCAGCGAAACTTCTACCGAACTACACCTACCATCATGGCCCAACTCCAGCCAACTCAGAGCCAAACTCCTCCAACTGCAACTGTCCTCTTCAATCATCAAGTGGATATCCAACTTCCTCGACGGTAGGACAGCCCAGGTCAGAGTATAGGACGCCCTTTCTCGACCATTCCAGCTGTTAGCAGGGGTCCCCCAGGGATCAGCTATCAGCCCGCTCCTCTACATCTTATATGTGCGAGACCTCCCTTCACCCACTCTCAGGAATCCCACCGACACTACCACTGGTCTCGCACAGTTCGCAGATGACACGGCCTTCTGTAGCCTTCTGTGCCTTCCGTAGCCCCGAAGTACTACGAAGACGACTGACCAAGATCCTAAATAATTACCTAACGTACTGTTCCAAATGGCACATCGGAATTAACACTTCAAAAACCCAGCTCTGCTATTTTAACTACAATGGCAGAAAGTTCCAACGTAACCAGGAAAGCCCGATCACCCTCCAAGGCTTACACTTACTAAAACCTGCAAATACCTGGGAGTCACCCTAGACTCCAAGTTATCCTTCGTATCCCATTTCAAACGATCCAAGAAGACCGCCACATCCCGTTTCAACGCCCTCCGCCTCCTCAACAACCGACACCAGGAGTGCTCTGCTAGGACCCTCTCCTCCCTCTACACTACCGTCATCCACCCCGTACTCACGTTTGCCCAACCAGTGCTCACCATCATCCCTCACAATCACCTCTCCAACCCCGAGACCTCTACACCATGTTCCATATCTCCACCCTGCGTGAGTCTCTCAACAAAATGAATCAGACCTACCTCGCCAAAGCCACAGACTCCCCCATACTGGCAGAGTACTTCACAGAACCATACACTACCAGCCAATACCTTACCATCCATCACCTGGTCCACGGCTGTTTTTAACCCGCTTCCTCAACCTAGCCACTAGCCACCCTTCACACAACCTACTACTGACGTCCAACTAACGATATTCCCTCACACCTAATCCTCAATCATAGTCATCCCTCATTCCCATTTCACCCTCAGTTAGCTCTATAACAATTTTAATTTACCATGTTTTTTTTCTCTGTTTGTTTGTTTCAGGGGCCATGATTCCTTGGGGCCTTCTTTCCGGAGACCTGAGGTGCCTGCTTGCCTCGTGCGGTTACGATCGGTATCGGTCCTGTTTTCCTCCATCTGCCTGTCCTAGGCTGGAGAGGCCCTAGTGCCTACATCAGCCGTAGCTCCCTTCACGATCCTGCTCCTGCTCCTAAAATAAACTTATTTTGATATTTATGTATATATATTCAATAATATGCTTATTTTCCTATTTGATTTGTTTTTGCCTTAGATAACATTTCCTGTTAATATTTAAAACAATTATCTGGTACTATAATGATTAATCTCAAATAAACGAAATGTTTAATGTTTTTCTATTTATTTTCAAGCTATTTGTGAGAAATACTACCCCAATAAATCTTCATGAAGAATGCAGTGTCAGAGGCAGTTCACGACACTCGCATTGTCAATGTTTAAGCTGTCAAATGTCCTCCCTAGCAGAAACAATTTATGACCCAAAGCCAACTGAGTCAGAGTCTTATGTAACAACTCAAGGTTTCTTCGTATAAAATAAGTTTGCATCTGATTGTTACGAACTATATTTTCTTTTCCTCCTAAATCAATTTATAATATTTTTTTTAGTTAAATTTATTAGTTTTTTAATTAGCATAATACGTGCTGGTACAAATAAAATACAATTGAACGTCATACAACACAAATTTATTACAATATAAGCACAAAATACACAAATATATTACAATACAAGTACAAAATGCACAAATATAATGGTGATTGTGAATATTGTGATTCACCGAAATCAATCACCACAATGTTTACACATTTTGTACTGGTATTGTAATATATTTGTGTATTTTGTGTTTATATTGTAATATATTTGTGTATTTAGTGTTTATATTATAATAAATTTGTGTATTTTAATCTTGTATTGTAATAAACTGGTGTATTTTGTAATATACCTGTGTTTGTTGTGCTTATATTTTAATATATATGTGTACTTTGTGCTTACATTTTAATACATTTGTTTATTTTGTATATTGTAATATACTTGCAAATGCTGTGCTTATATTGTAATATATTTGTGTATTTTGTGCTTTTATTGTAATATATTTGTGTTTTTTGTTCTTATATTGTAATACATTTATGTTGAGTGACGTTCAACTGTACTTCAAGTTTATTGAATTTAAAAAATACTGAACATTTTAAACATTATTTATGATGCAAATTGTGTCCAAATACAAAATATAGCATATCGATAGGTCTGTAAAATCTATTTATGGTATAATACTTAAGTTCACGCTTTACGTTGACAGAGTTAGGCAAGAGTCTGTCACATGCAACTCTTTCTTCCCAAGATACTCTGTACACGTTTTCAAAATAAAGTTCCACTTTCTCCATAAATATCTTCAACATAAGACTAATACTGTGTGTGGGTGTGTGTTAAAGTACTATTAACCACATTTGAAACCAAGATTTTTACATCTTTCTTCAGATATTTCCATTATGGCTTTTACATAATTAGTTGATATAGTTATTCTAGGATGATAATGTTTTACGGCCAAAAGTAAGTTAATATGTGTTTAAATTTTCATGCATATATTTCCATGTGATTATCTATTAAATACGACGTGGAAATAGTACGCAGATGCGATGCACGGAGTTATTTTTTCAAACAATAAGGTATTCATTCAGAAACTCAATTGTTTTAAAGAAAAACATATGCGTCTAACAAAAGCTTACTACAACTTGTAGTTCTTAACAAAATACTCGCTCAGAATGAATGGCCAACTTATTTGTCTTTAAATATCTTTAAAAAAATAACTATATTTAAAGAGATAATTTTGTGATTGCTTCTATTATACATAAACACTGCTATTATTAGAATCCGTTGAAAGTTTTTATAAGATACTTTATGAATTAGCTAATAAGAAATAAGAAATAATGAGGCAATATTACAAGACGGTTATGGGACCGGTCTGTAATAATTATTAAAACAATATACATGTAATTTTAACAATATTTACAAATGCATTGTAAGTAAAACGTATTAATATTTTAATAATTTACAGCAACATATTAGTGTAAATATATATTTTGAAAAGGGCAGAGAAATTAAAATAATTAATATACACCAATATATGAATTTTCTCCATCTAGTTTATCTCTCCTGGAAATTTATTAATATATCACACAGGCATTAAATGCTCAAGAATTAGATTTTTGACCAAATATTGAAGTGAAAACAACCATTAATAAACCATATAATAACTACAATACACTTGTTATTCTAATTAATAACATAATTATAAAATCCTGTTACTGTATAAAAACTAAAAGGATAAGTGGGATTCTATGGAGGTTGTCTTATGTAACAGTGCAAACATTTTAAAGTGCTGTGCAGTAAAATATCTTTAAAAAGTGTATTTATGGAGAAACGTGCATCTTTTCAATTTCAGAAAAGTTCCTTTTAAAACTTACCACTTTACATGTAGTGTTTTAAAATTTAATGCTTTTTCCGTCAATAAAGCCAATGTTTTGCCAACGATAAATAGGAATGTACAGTTTAGTATATCGTACTGGATTTCATGAACTAAATAAGTATATTTTTTCAATTTCTTACATTTGAAGAAGTAATTTTAGTTGTGTGTGTGAAATACTGTCGGAAAAAAGTTAATGTATGACAAAAAGTAAAAATACAGTATAGTGTAGCTAAGTTAAAACTAGATATATAGATTGTCTTTTAATGACTTATATTTTACCAATTGCCAAGGTTTTCATTCTACATTTTTAGGCTAGTTAAGTGCAAGAGCAAGCTCTACATTATATTCCTATATTTTGCATGACATGAAATATTGTTTTTGTCAATTTATGTATACTTTCCAATGAAGGATGAAAGTATACTCTTTAATAAATATTTAATAAGTATATTATTTTACTATTTAGAGATTGCTAAAAAGTTAATATAACAAATATGTCATAAAAGTCTGGTACTAAAAATAATATTTTCTTATGATAAACTTTACGTACATGTACACACATGTCAATACAATAAATATTGAACAGTTTTGTTTCTAGATTATCAATTTACTTTTTAATTTAATCAATTAACATTTAATATGAAATATTTACAGTTTTATTGAAAATTATTTTTTCTAGCATAATAGAGATACGATTCTATAACTATAAACAAAACCTATTGTATATAATCTAAATTGTCAATAAAATATCAATAGAAAACATGTCAATAAAATACATTAAAATATGTATGTAATACTATTTATAGAAAATTTAGTGTCATAAAAAATACAAAGGAGTTAAAAAAATATTTGGAAATATTTAGACATACATGTCAATAGTTCAAAATGTGGTGAAGAAGTTTTATTTTCTCTCAACATTTTGTAATGTAAATATATCATCTTCAGGTGAATGCTAGAAACATTTTGATAGCTTTAAAAAAAAACTTAATACAAAAAATAAATTAAGGTAAAATATTTAAATATTTAATAAGAATATTAAATTTAAAAAATAAATAAAACATATTAAGAAACATTTGATATTTATTTATTAACTTTACAACACTGTATTGGTTGTTCTTTTAACTGTCTACATTATAATTTTCTTTATTTAAATTTTTTTGTGTTCAGTTTTTTTTTTTTTTAAGTTACCAATATGTTTCTTGTATTAACCTGAAGATGATATATTTATATCGAAACATGTCGTGGGAAAATATATCATCTTCATCTCATTTTGAACTGTTGACAGGTATGTCTAAATATTTTCAAATATTTCTTTAACTCATTATTATTTTTATGACACTAAATTTTCTATAAACAGTAGGTTTGTCTAAATAGTTTTAATATTAATAGTTCAGGGGCTATGTATTATGAATTCTTATAAATGTTAAAAATCAAAATATTTAATATCCAGCATAATCGTGTGTAAGTTTAGGCATATACTATTTATGACCGGTTGAGTTAAAATATAAGTCACAAAGTAAAGAGGTTAAGTAGGCTTAAGATGTAGTCTTAACCAAAACAACTCTTCTCAGTAAACTTTAGCCTTCTAATCCCGAGCTTTCAAGACATCCGTTAACGTGTTATGATCTTTTACCGAAATTCCAACTCACAGTAAATATGTAACGATGTTTTATAAATCCCAATGTTTTTGTAAGATAAACATAGTTTTTTTAACATTTGATGGTCAATTACGTAGACCTTCCATGGTGGACTAAGTATCCTCTAAAGAAATACCTGTTTGTCGTTTGATGGGGAACATCTTCCCTGTGACACTTGGAAATGCTTATTGATTAGTTGATGAATTATTACCAGTTTATAATCATAATTTAATTAGATGAATTATATATTATTAAAAAATGCAATGGATTCTTCATGAACCCATATGGTTCACGGAAGATAAACGCGGTTCATTGAAATCAATCACCATATATTTTTCCATTCTCTTCTCTATTGTAATAAATTGTGTTGTTTGACATTCACTTGTTTTCTGCCAACAGCAAATGCTGACTGAGAAAATATTTTATTATCTCCAACCAAAACATTTCACTTACTTTATTTTTTGCCTAATTATAAAATAAAATAGTGTGAAACTAATTTTAATGTGCAGCAGGGTGCTCCTAACCATTACTAAAAAGTGTTACGATAGCAAATAACCTCTGATAATAATAATATACAGGGTGTTAAAAAAGTCATAGGACGGTGAAATATTGTTTAGACCGTTATAGATAAAGGTACAAAACTTTGCACGTTGCTGCTGGACATAAAAAAAACTATTTGACCATCTATTCAGTGATCCACTACCTTTATAGGGGAACGGCCCTCTAGGAGTCGTATCTTGAGGAGCCAAAGCACAAATCCTCCGTATTTTAGCTATGTTCCTCATTGACTCTATTGCTGAATATTTTGCTCTAGTTTGGCTCATCAGTACACATTTATGAGAGAAAGGAAGGTCCATGTACATTGTAATACAGTGAGAACTATTATAGGAGTTACTTCATTGCAACCTTTACACCTCCAGTGCTATAAAACCCACCTCTTCCTGAACAACGATGACAAGATGTACGACTTAGGGAGATCAAAAAATTATATTCCAAATCTCGCCGTCTTATTATATATCCCTTAACCAGCTAAATGATTCAAATCTACAAAGCCACATCTTCGATTATATGTCCAGCCGATGTCAAGCAAATTCATTCGTAAACCAGCTGGGCTTCAGCATGGGACGCGTTTAAGGGTTTCTGCTAACTCCTTACATCCATCGATGGAATGAACATTCCATGAAAGGAACATTATGTTACTTTCGTCCATGTGTTGAGGGATGCAACTTCTAGAAATATATAGCAAGGATAGTAAATATTTTTCGTGATATGGTGGAGCTGAACATAAAACTGTACATTACATAATAGCGTATTTTTAATGGGCTAATG
This sequence comes from Stictocephala bisonia, assembly GCA_035578905.1. NCBI lineage: Eukaryota > Metazoa > Arthropoda > Insecta > Hemiptera > Membracidae > Stictocephala > Stictocephala bisonia. The sequence continues at coordinate 1,661,088 of JAQJVL010000176.1, read as the reverse complement.
GCTGGTCTCGATTTATATGGTTAAGTGGCTGTTAAATAATTGCGAGTCTTGGACTTAACTTTATGATGAAAGAACAATTAATTTAAAATAAAGTTGTCTTTTACTGATGTATATTTTGCAGTAAATTATATACATAATTTAAACTTATTTTTATTCCTTGTTTGAACAAATGTTATACCACGAAAACAAAATATATCAGGTAGGCTATTTTATAGGAGAGATTTACAACTAAAAGTTCATGAATTTGTGCATAGTCTATGTTTTTCATTCGTATTGATTTTTAAATTACTTATAAGGAATTCATAGTACTTAATTAGTTTTAGATGTGTCTAAATGATCTGCGAACTTATCATTTAATTGTAATTAGTAAAATTCTATAAGGAATAAAGTAATATTAAAGTAGTAAGATCTATGATGTTTATTTAAATTTTATTTGTGAAGTGACCTTAATAGTAAAGTTTACGCTATAGCTGAATCAATTTGGCTGGAGAGAGAAATGTGGAAGAAAAAGCACTTTTTCATTACTCGAACAAAGAGAGGGCAATTTACCATGTGAAATTGCCCAGCTACTACTCAGCCTGGAAATGAGTTCATTTACAAAATATTTTAGTAACGTGGGTAAACATTTCTTGTGTGTTGTATGAAATATATTTCTCAGTCTTCCAAAGACTGTTTGTCTTGTATGCAGTAAAAAAATTTTGACATCTTAATTAACAATGTTAATATGTAAATAAGCCATTCCTCAACCATGTAAATTACGGGAAATTATATAAAAGCAAATTTTATTTAAAAATGGGATTGTTATTTTAATTTTTTAAGTGTTCAAAATATATTATTAAACAACAACTTCATGGTCAGGTTTAAGAGAATGTTTACTAATTTTCTTCATTAAATATGAAAGAAATACACCATGTATTTTTTTAAATGATAATTTTCATTAATAAATAAAAATACAGTGTTTACTCTAACTATTAATCCAATGTCATCCAAATGTAACACCTCAGTTTTTTTTATATATAAAAAGCATTTACTATATAAAATGAAATAATAGGAATTATAATGCAACCAAGCTTAATTATTTATTAAATAATGACAGTTATTAACTATACTTATCTATACATAATTACACAACAATACGTCCTTTGTTCAACACGTTGCATCGAAAACTCAAGGGACAAGTTGCACAAAGTTAAGTTGGCATATAAAGTAGATAAAATATCACATTAGATTTCTTGTAAGGAATTTAATCACACGTAAGATTGATTAGTTTATTACAAAAAGTAGTCTTAATTTTTTATTTCTGGAAAACTCGTTCATTTCATATACAGTTCATTATTATTTTGACAATATTCAAAGACCAATTTACAATTTTAATGGAAGATTTTAGTTATTGTTCAATATGTTTTTACTAGACACGTAGTAAATACATGGATACAAGTTTTTTAAATAGAAAATTTCTTTAAACAAGTATTTACATTGTGTTTGGTAATGTCATAATCATTGTAAGGAGCAAACATGCAAGTTTTAACTATACAGAACTTTCATTTTTTTAATCTATTAAATATATACATATTTTAATCACAACTAAGTTTATGCCTCGTCATATTAAGTATCAGCTATATATTATTCAACGCAGATGAACTTCATTCAGAGACGTCATAGATTATTGAACAACCCTACTCCAACAATCACGAATGAAATAGTCTTTAAAAACAATAATATTTGAATATATATCAAACCTTTACATTTGTTCGTTCAGAAGATCATTTATTAGTTATATTCTTCATATTTCTTTTACTAAAACGTATCACATTTTTATCAGTCTTAACCAAAACAAATGAAGCTATAAGTAGAGCTATATATTTAATATAAAGATGTTGTTCATATACACTAAAGTTTTCCAACTCGAGTTATCAGTAATGATGATACTGTTTACTGCTTAAGGTTTCCAAATATATTCACACACAAAAGTTATGTATTTCCCTTGCATTTATCACTTGCTTGATGTTTTCCAGTCTAGTAAGTAAGGCTGAAAATTATGTGTTAATGATATTAATTGTATATATTGTTACTAAGGCTATAGCAGATATTAAAGACTATTAAGTTAAATTCGTTCATTAAGACACAAACATTGCAGATTTGTACATGTTCCGTACTTAGAATTAAATGTTGTACATATAGTTACTTGTAATTCATAATTAAGTAATTAATACTTTGTTCCTCATATCTGTTTTTATAATCTCTTAATCATAAATTGTTACTCACATACTCATAATATATTCACCTGTTTACTATATTGAAATTTAAATAATATTACTGGCCTCTATGCACATGTACTTGCCAAAAGTCAAACATCAGGTGACATTGCCTAACCCTTGTAACCGGTAGTGTGAACCCAATAACACGCTCACCCCTATACCTAAAATTAAAAACACCAGTTGAACTAACTTATGATGCTATGCGGAACGGTTCGCTCGGATCTCGCGTCGCGATTGCCGTGACCTCTCTTACAGTATATAATGTTTGTCTCATTAACCAGTGATCTTGTTTTTTCCCCAATCTCTCTTCTCTCGATCTACTCAGCATTTTGTTCAAAGTAAACTCTAAACAGTGTTGTGGTGTGCTCCAAACTGACCGCTAGACAACATCGATATCCCAGGCCTGGCGAATCCATCTCTACGGTCATCTCAACTCTCTTCTCAGTTCTTCGCTCCAAGATATGCACTATCTCGTCTAAAGGTACAGTTGGTTCCTTTTCATTACTTTCTACTTATAAAACGCATCTCCCTGTGATCGTTCCTGGTAACGTCTTTTGTAGTGTTTCCTCTACTAACGTGGATGTTAGCTGGTCCTCCGAAAAGGCACTAAGCTTTACAATCTCTCAAAACGCCCTCAATATCAAATATTACATAAAGCATATTACTGTTCAAGTTCTTTTTCCAAAAATTACTTTTTATTCCAAAATGTTGTACACATATCCCTAAATATGTTTTAGCAAATAATAATTACCTCTTACTTTTCATATTGCCTAGAGTTGATTTTGAAAATTTATGATTTTTATATGAACTGTTCTTATTATTCACTACATATTATGGTCTTCTTGTTTTATATTTTTAGAAATCTAGGAAAAAATGTCCTTAAGGATTCTTTTTAAAAAAACCAATTACAGTAAAACAATCTTAATTGTTTTTTTTATTTTTAAGTGAACATAAAAAAAAAAACAAAAAATATAACAGGATAAATTGTTCCTGCATGAATCCTGTATGTTGCCAGGAAAGTATCCTGTATTTTCAGGTAATATCTCAGTTAAAATGAAAGCTCACTGCCACAAAAAGGAACAATTTGGCTGAGGTTTAAAATCGAATCAATTGCCTGTTTTTTGACAGAAACTGTGTCTTTACTTGGGAAATGGTGTGAGGTCTAACTGTTCATTATGACAAAAGTATTTGATTGTTCAATTTTTAAATCCCTCTTTTACGGAAGAGTAAAAAACTCATAAACAGAACCATGAGGTAGGTTATTAATAGCTTGACAGATTGAATATGACCTTCCGGCCTTTTCCAAAATATATAACAAATTTTCTATTACTAAAAATTAATAAATGATGTCTGATAACAAATTATACGCTATTTATTTGTTTAATAAAAATACCAATATATTATGTACATACTACAGGTATATAGCTAACGTGAAATATTATGTTTATTAATAGTTTTAAATATACAATTAAGCTTTTGTTACTAATAAACGATTGAAAGATTATTGCGTAACAGTTTTTAAATATAAATATACGTGTTAATGGGAATAGAGTAAAACTTTCTGTCATATGCAATATTAAATAATTTGCCACGAATAATACAATATATTATTATATAATAGTAATGGTCGCAATTCCAAACATTGAAATTATTATTTGGTAATAGACCACGATACTGCCATATACTTTAACTGTATTATGAATTCCGACAGTTTATACCCTGTATCTACTTTACTCTATTCATAAAGTTGGAAAACTAAACTCACCCAATTGCTGTTTTAATCAACTTCTAGTATAAAAGTAAACCCTTAGCAATGATCAGAGTAAAAGTCTTATCTACTTCATGGCTCATTTAATTTAGCTAATTTTGTAAGGATGCCAAAGATAAACAACAAACGAAAGGACTATAAAAGTTAGAGACAATATTTAATAGGGCGTTCTCTCACAGGGACACACATTATTAGTAATAAGTAATAAGACCTTGGATGCCACAAGGACACAAAGTATTATAGGCCTAATAGTATTTATTGTGCCTAGTAATAGAAAATTGGATACCTCAGGGACACAACGTATTACATTAGTCAGTACAAGCCTAAAGTAATACAACATTGAATGCCACAGGGACAAAAAGTATTGGCATTATAGGCCTAATAGTATTTATTGTGCCTAGTAATACAAAATTGGATACCTCAGGGACACAACGTATTACATTAGTCAGTACAAGCCTAAAGTAATACAACATTGAATGCCACAGGGACACGAAGTATTGGCATTATAGGCCTAATAGTATTTATTGTGCCTAGTAATACAAAATTGGATACCTCAGGGACACAACGTATTAGATTAGTCAGTACAAGTCTAAAGTAATACAACATTGAATGCCACAGGGACAAAAAGTATTGGCATTATAGGCCTAATAGTATTCATTGTGCCTAGTAATACAAAATTGGATACCTCAGGGACACAACGTATTACATTAGTCAGTAAAAGCCTAAAGTAATACGATATTGAATGCCACAGGGACACAAAGTATTGGCATTATAGGCCTAATAGTATTCATTGTGCCTAGTAATACAAAATTGGATACCTCAGGGACACAACGTATTACATTAGTCAGTACAAGCCTAAAGTAATACAACATTGAATGCCACAGGGACAAAAAGTATTCATACTTTTTTTTTTTAGGCCTAATAGTATTCATTGTGCCTAGTAATACAAAATTGGATACCTCAGGGACACAACGTATTACATTAGTCAGTACAAGCCTAAAGTAATACAACATTGAATGCCACAGGGACACAAAATATTGGCATTATAGGCCTAATAGTATTCATTGTGCCTAGTAATATGACATTGGATGACTCAGGGACACAACGTATTACATTAGTCAGTACAAGCCTAAAGTAATACGACATTGAATGCCACAGGGACACAAAGTATTGGCATTAAAGGCCTAATAGTATTCATTGTGCCTAGTAATACAAAATTGGATACCTTAGGGACACAACGTATTACATTAGTCAGTACAAGCCTAAAGTAATACAACATTGAATGCCACAGGGACAAAAAGTATTGGCATTATAGGCCTAATAGTATTCATTGTGCCTAGTAATATGACATTGGATGCCACAGGGACACGAAGTATTGGCATTATAGGCCTAATAGTATTCATTGTGCCTAGTAATATGACATTGGATGCCTCAGGGACACAACGTATTACATTAGTCAGTACAAGTCTAAAGTAATACAACATTGAATGCCACAGGGACAAAAAGTATTGGCATTATAGGCCTAATAGTATTCATTGTGCCTAGTAATACAAAATTGGATACCTCAGGGACACAACGTATTACATTAGTCAGTACAAGCCTAAAGTAATACGATATTGAATGCCACAGGGACACAAAGTATTGGCATTATAGGCCTAATAGTATTCATTGTGCCTAGTAATACAAAATTGGATACCTCAGGGACACAACGTATTACATTAGTCAGTACAAGCCTAAAGTAATACAACATTGAATGCCACAGGGACAAAAAGTATTCATACTTTTTTTTTTTTAGGCCTAATAGTATTCATTGTGCCTAGTAATACAAAATTGGATACCTCAGGGACACAACGTATTACATTAGTCAGTACAAGCCTAAAGTAATACAACATTGAATGCCACAGGGACAAAAAGTATTGGCATTATAGGCCTAATAGTATTCATTGTGCCTTGTAATATGACATTGGATGCCTCAGGGACACAACGTATTACATTAGTCAGTACAAGCCTAAAGTAATACAACATTGAATGCCACAGGGACACAAAATATTGGCATTATAGGCCTAATAGTATTCATTGTGCCTAGTAATATGACATTGGATGCCTCAGGGACACAACGTATTACATTAGTCAGTACAAGCCTAAAGTAATACGACATTGAATGCCACAGGGACACAAAGTATTGGCATTAAAGGCCTAATAGTATTCATTGTGCCTAGTAATACAAAATTGGATACCTTAGGGACACAACGTATTACATTAGTCAGTACAAGCCTAAAGTAATACAACATTGAATGCCACAGGGACAAAAAGTATTGGCATTATAGGCCTAATAGTATTCATTGTGCCTAGTAATATGACATTGGATGCCACAGGGACACGAAGTATTGGCATTATAGGCCTAATAGTATTCATTGTGCCTAGTAATATGACATTGGATGCCTCAGGGACACAACGTATTACATTAGTCAGTACAAGTCTAAAGTAATACAACATTGAATGCCACAGGGACAAAAAGTATTGGCATTATAGGCCTAATAGTATTCATTGTGCCTAGTAATACAAAATTGGATACCTCAGGGACACAACGTATTACATTAGTCAGTACAAGCCTAAAGTAATACGATATTGAATGCCACAGGGACACAAAGTATTGGCATTATAGGCCTAATAGTATTCATTGTGCCTAGTAATACAAAATTGGATACCTCAGGGACACAACGTATTACATTAGTCAGTACAAGCCTAAAGTAATACAACATTGAATGCCACAGGGACAAAAAGTATTCATACTTTTTTTTTTTAGGCCTAATAGTATTCATTGTGCCTAGTAATACAAAATTGGATACCTCAGGGACACAACGTATTACATTAGTCAGTACAAGCCTAAAGTAATACAACATTGAATGCCACAGGGACAAAAAGTATTGGCATTATAGGCCTAATAGTATTCATTGTGCCTAGTAATACAAAATTGGATACCTTAGGGACACAACGTATTACATTAGTCAGTACAAGCCTAAAGTAATACAACATTGAATGCCACAGGGACAAAAAGTATTGGCATTATAGGCCTAATAGTATTCATTGTGCCTTGTAATATGACATTGGATGCCTCAGGGACACAACGTATTACATTAGTCAGTACAAGCCTAAAGTAATACAACATTGAATGCCACAGGGACACAAAATATTGGCATTATAGGCCTAATAGTATTCATTGTGCCTAGTAATATGACATTGGATACCTCAGGGACACAACGTATTACATTAGTCAGTACAAGCCTAAAGTAATACAATATATTTGGTATATAGAGCTCAAAAGCAGAATAGTTTACTTTGTGTACACTGAATTGGACTACTTAGAAATTATCTTTAAAAGTGTGCTTTTACCCATGTTTAAAACTAAATAAATTTTTATTAAACGTTTCTGCAAATTAAACTATTTCTAATATAGATATATACAATACTATCAAACACAAAACGAAACAAAAAAATTTACATGACAAGAAACAAACAATACAATAGATTGCTAACTTATAATTTGCAACATTTTCCCGATGTTTTGTTGCGACAATAGCCATTCACGTAAGTATTTTAAAAACCTATGAACATTGCTTTCACTTTTGATACTATATGGTAATTTATTATATATACGTGGTGCTATAAAATTAAATGTTCGTGTATAGAACGTTAAATTTGGTTTAGGTACAGAACTCAAATTAGCATTCTTAATATAATCCTATAAGGGTTATCATTATTCAAGAGCCTACCATTATTGTAATATACTTTTAGGACCTTATATATAAAAAGAGTCCCTATGGGTAAAATCTTTTAAAGCACAAAACATGGGGAGGACGGTTCAAATTTATTCTTCTTCATAATTACTCTAACAAACATTTTCTGTAAGGTAACAAGCGGTTTTAAGTTTGTATTGTAAGTTCCTCCCCAGCATATTATCCCATATTCTAGCCTACTATTAATCAGCGCAAAATAAAGAGATCTTAGCACTACCAAGGGACAAACATCCTTCAAAAAATAAAACAAACGGATACTAGTAGTAATCTTACTTTTCAATCTTATGATTTGCGCTTTCCAGTTTAATTCACTATCTAAAATTATCCCCAAGTATTTAGTATTTAAAGTCCGCCGAATCTTGGAACATTGATTGCAAAAGGCTATTGAGTTAACTAAACACTCCATGCATTTGTAGTAGATATCCCCTTCGAATTGAATGCTCTTCCTCAGTGAAAAATTTATGTACATTGTCTTTTCTATACTCAATACCAATTTATTATTTAAAAACCACCAATTGAGTAAATTTGAATCCTCATTCATATTGGAACAAACTGTTTCCCAATCAGGCTCAATATAACTTAGGGCGGTGTCATCAGCAAAAGCTGTAACGTTCCCCCTGAATTTACCATTACACAAGTCATTTATAAAAATTAGAAAAAGAATTGCCCCCAACACTGATCCCTGTGGGACTCCACAGGATATTTCACCCATTTGACTAAGTTTACCATTTATATTTACACATTGCTGTCTCTTATTCAAATAACTTCTAAACCAATTTTGGGTTACACCTCTAAAACCACAATTATATAGCTTTTTCAGTAATATATCATGATTTACCGTATCAAAGGCTTTTTTGATATCAATAAATAATCCACTTACACAACTACCATTATTCATTCCTGCATTAATCTTATCCATAAATGTATACAATGCTTGCTCCGTATCCAAACCCAATCTAAATCCAAACTGGTTTTCAGAGAAAAAATTTATTTTGTTTAAATATTTTAACATTTTTTCCTTCATGATTTTTTCATATACCTTTGCGAACGTAGAAATCAAAGATATAGGCCTGAAATTTGAAGATAAACTAGTCGATCCACTCTTGTAAATTGGTATTACCACTGCATTTTTTAGCTTTGTTGGAAAAATCCCAGTAGTAAAACTTAAATTAACTAGAAAAGACAAAACATCCAATATCGCAGGGGAAATACTCTTTAACATCACTGAATGGATGCCATCCAGTCCCGGTGATTTACCGTTTTTCAATGTTTTTATTACTTTAGCTACATCTTCTCTTAAAACTGGTCCAAGCATCATTGATGTTGTTTCATGATATTCAGTAAACGAATCCTTATAAGACATATTTGCAACAGCCTCATTAACTTCATAATTACCTACAACTTCCCTAACTACAGTCAAAAAGTACTTATTAAACTCATCAGCTATTATCTCTGGGCTATCTACTAAATTACCATTTACATTCAATAAATAATTCCTGTCACATTTACTTTGACCCGTAATTTCATTGACTGTACTCCAAATTTTTTTAGGATTGTTCAAATTAGCATTAAGTTTATTTGCATAATAAGAGGATTTTACGAGTTTTATATCCTTTCTTAACTTATTTCTAAATCGTATATAATATTGTCTAAACTTGTCATCATTAGGCCGATTTTTAACTTTGTTATATAAACTATTTCTCTTTTGAATACGCCTACAAATATTATTTGTAATCCACGGTTTTAGTTTTTTGTGCAGATAATTCTCATTATTTATTTCAATTGTGCAAGCAGAAATGCAAGTAATAAGTTGAGTCTCAAATAAATCATACGCCACAGATGCGTTTGTCTGTGACTTCACTATTGACCAGTCAACAGTGCCAAGCAAGCTTATCAGTTTATCATAACAAACCCGTGTGCGGGCGGGACGGTTAGTGTCGGAGGAGGAGCGGTCAGCCGACAAGCTGGCCTCCCCCCCACCACCCGCCCCCCACAACCGCAGGACTGTCATGAAGTGATCTGTTATTTGTGTTTGCATTACTTGAGCTTCACATTCAATTTTACGCTTATTAACTAATCTAACTAACACATGGTCTATGCATGTCTGAGAAATATTTGTAACTCTTGTTGGTTCGTTAATTAAGGATTCTAAACCTAAACTTGCCATTTTAATTTTATAATTATCCACTTCGTAACTTTCTGTATTAAGCAAGTCCACGTTATTATCCCCAAGTATTAATAAACTTACATTTGGTTTACTCATGCTTTCCGCTTGCAAATACTGAAAAAATTCGTCAACAAAATTATTTATAGTAAACTGTAACAATCTGTAAATAGCCAACAGCTGAAACTCGCTATTTATATATCTAAACTTATCTTTATCTGCCGTCTAAATTCTTACTATATCTGCCGTCAAAAATACAAGACTTTCTTGCTCAATTATATTCAAATACCTATTTGTTGAGTAAAATACTGCTACTCCCGCTGAACGATGGTTTTCATTGACATTAGAAAATAATTTATAACCAGGTATACTAAAATAATTTATCTCATTTGATTTAACCCATATTTCTGTAAAAATAATTATATCTGGAATCTTATCCCAAGAAGATATCTCGGCCAAAAAACAATCAAAATTTGCCCTCATGTTTCTAATGTTCTGGTGCACAATAAATAGACTATTCAGAGATTCATCTGTTATCATTTAAATATTGTATTAAAATATTTATAAAGCACAAAGTTAATTCATAATTCCAACTATACAAAGGTAAAAATAAAAATACATAATCCCTAATATAAGTACTTTGCATCAAATAAAAAATAAATATCTACAGATTATCGAGGTCAGCCTGGTTTCTTATTTCTACCACCTTCGCTCCATCTTCCTTCCTCAGCAGGATGTTCCCGTTCCTCAGCCAGAGATACTTGTAGCCCTTCACCTTCCTCAGCTCTCGGGTCTGGGCCAGCAGCCTCCTCCGGGACGGTGACAGGGAGTCGTTGAGGTAGATGGGGGTGTCTGAAGCCATGCCCAGATGACGAGTTGATAAACCCTTTTTCTCCCTCCTCTTGTTCATTAGCACCTCCCTGTCAGTCCGGCGGACAAACTTGACGATTATCCCCCGTGGCTGGTTCCTCTCAGCGTTCCTCTTACCAAGTCGGTGACAGGTATCAATCATCTCCTCCTGTATGTCCACGTTCAGGACTTTTCCGACTTGCTTCACGACCTCTGCTACTTTCTCACCTTGCTGCTCCGGGATTCCTTGAATTTCAACGCAGTTCCTCCGTGAGTAGTTTTCAAGTTCTTCAACTCTAATTTCCAAGTTTGCAGCTTTGGACTTGAGCGTTGCATTTTCTGACTTCAGTTTATCTATCTCCTTCACATACTCCTCAATTTTCTCCATGCTGTTCTTTAGAGCATCGGTATTTTCCTGAATTTGGCTATACAGGACCTCATATGATTTATTGAAGTCTGCAGTACCATTTTTCTGTGTTTCCTGCATTTCCTTAAGCATGCTCAAAATAGTCTCAAGCGTCACTCCCTCTTCAGCATATTCCAAGCGCATACTCTTCCTTCTACTCTTGTTGCACGGTTTACACCTGAACACCAAACCTTGCTCCGCTATATACTCCAAATCCGCTTTAGTAGTGTTTACACACCTCCCGTGGAATTCCTGCTTACACTCTCCACACTGCACTTTTAATTGATTTTTCCGGAAAACCTCCAAACAAACTTTACAACTTGCCATTACATATATAAGAATATTCACTTGCCAAGTATGGAAAACAGCACAAACCGACACGGTACAGCAGGCACAAGCACACAACACGGCACTACAGCACAGTCCCACTGATATAGTTGGCTCCGCTCGAATAAACGTCTGCTCTGTTTGGACTCTGACTCATGACTGAATACAACATTGAATGCCACAGGAACAGAGAGTATGTGCATTACAGCCCCAATAGTATTTATTGTGCCTAGTAATATGACAATGGATGCCACAGGGACACAACATATTAGACATTACAAGCCTAAAGTAATTCGACAATGGATGCCACAGGGACACAACGTATTAGACAGTACAAGCCTAATAGTATTCATTGTGCCTAGTAATACGACATTGGATGCCACAGTGACACAAATTATTAGACAGTACAAGCCTAATAGTATTCATTGTGCCTAGTAATACGACATTGGATGCTACAAGGACACAACGCATTAGACAGTAAAATAGTATTTATTGTGCCTTTTAGGTGCTGAACAATGTAAGAAAAACTGATACTTTTAGAATCATAAGGGATGATTGTTTATGATTTTCATTGCATATTTCATACGTTCGGTGCGCATGTTAAAGTTCAGTACTATGTTTTGCCATTATAAAGCTTCGGTTATAAAGAATTTGTTGAATAAGGCATTATTTTAAATGTTTTAATTAAATAATAACTTAATATAGGCATGACTTCATAGTAGAGTGTATATAACCTAGACTTTAAATTACAACTATACCATGATTAGTTAGTTTGAGTACTAGGTAATATATATTACCTCGTATATTACCTTTTATATAGTGTATATATTCATCTACTAATAAAAGTACCTGGTGTTTAATATATATAATAAAAGAATTTATATTTATTCTAATATTTCCTCAATAGACTAGATGATATTTTAAATAACGCGTTCGTAGTTTTGTGAAAATGGATATTTACGCAATCATAATCATAATAATGGTTTCAAGAAATGTTTGAAAAATTATTTATACAACAATTGAAAACAAAATGTATGTGGATAGATATAAACAAAAATCAATATGACATTTACCGTATCAAATATGGAGTAAACACAAATATGAATTTACTAAAGAGGGGGTGGGGGACTGTTAGGTTCCATTGTGTTGTGAAGAGTCTCCAGTGAAGGGGGCCCTGTGATAACTGAGCCATCCACAGGAGCTTAGAGTCAAGTACATGGGATATTTCTTTTTAAGGGGGGGACTGTTAGGTTCCATTGTGTTGTGAAGAGTCTCTAGTGAAGGGGGCCCTGTGATAACTGAGCCATCCATAGGAGCTTAGAGTCAAGTACATGGGATATTTCTGGTTAAGGGGGGGGACTGTTAGGTTCCATTGTGTTGTGAAGAGTCTCTAGTCAAGGGGGACCTGTGATAACTGAACCATCCATAGGAGCTGAGAGTCATATACATGGAATATTTCTTGCTAAAGGTGGAGAGGGACTGTTAGGTTCTATTGTGTTGTGAAGAGTCTCTAATCAAGGGGCCCTCTGATAACTGAGACATCCATGGAAGCTGAGAGTCAAACATAAAGAATATTTCTTGTTAAAGGGGGCTGTTAGGTTTCATTCTGTTGTGAAGAGTCTCTAATCAAGGGGCCCTCTGATAACTGAGACATCCATAGGAGCTGAGAGTCAAATATAATGAATATTTCTTGCTAAAGGGGGCTGTTAGGTTCCATTGTGTTGTGAAGAGTCTCTAATCAAGGGGCCCTCTGATAACTGAGACATCCATAGGAGCTGAGAGTCAAATATAATGAATATTTCTTGCTAAAGGGGGCTGTTAGGTTCCATTGTGTTGTTAAGAGTCTCTAATCAAGGGGCCCTCTGATAACTGAGACATCCATGGAAGCTGAGAGTCAAACATAAAGAATATTTCTTGTTAAAGGGGGCTGTTAGGTTTCATTGTGTTGTGAAGAGTCTCTAATCAAGGGGCCCTCTGATACCTGAGACATCCATGGAAGCTGAGAGTCAAATATAAAGAATATTTCTTGCTAAAGGGGGCTGTTAGGTTCCATTGTGTTGTGAAGAGTCTCTTATCAAGGGGCCCTCTGATAACTGAGACATCCATGGAAGCTGAGAGTCAAATATAAAGAATATTTCTTGTTAAAGGGGGCTGTTAGGTTCCATTGTGTTGTGAAGAGTCTCTAATCAAGGGGCCCTCTGATAACTGAGACATCCATGGAAGCTGAGAGTCAAATATAAGAATATTTCTTGTTAAAGGGGGCTGTTAGGTTCCATTGTGTTGTGAAGAGTCTCTAATCAAGGGGCCCTCTGATAACTGAGACATCCATAGGAGCTGAGAGTCAAATATAATGAATATTTCTTGCTAAAGGGGGCTGTTAGGTTCCATTGTGTTGTGAAGAGTCTCTAGTCAAGGGGGCCATGTGATAACTGAGACATCCATGGGAGCTGAGAGTCAAATATAATGAATATTTCTTGCTAAAGGGGGCTGTTAGGTTCCATTGTGTTGTTAAGAGTCTCTAATCAAGGGGCCCTCTGATAACTGAGACATCCATGGAAGCTGAGAGTCAAATATAAAGAATATTTCTTGTTAAGGGGGGGGGGACTGTTAGGTTCCATTGTGTTGTGAAGAGTCTCTAATCAAGGGGCCCTCTGATAACTGAGACATCCATAGGAGCTTAGAGTCAAATATAATGAATATTTCTTGCTAAAGGGGGCTGTTAGGTTCCATTGTGTTGTGAAGAGTCTCTAATCAAGGGGCCCTCTGATAACTGAGACATCCATGGAAGCTGAGTGTCCAATATAAAGAATATTTCTTGTTAAAGGGGGCTATTAGGTTCTATTGTGTTGTGAAGAGTATCTAGTGAAGGGTGCCCTGTGATAACTGAGCCATCCATGGGAGCTGAGAGTCAAATTTAATGAATATTTCTTGTTAAGGGTGGGGGGGGGACTGTTAGATTCCATTGTGTTGTGAAGAGTCTTTAGTGAAGTGGGCCCTGTGATAACTGAGCCATCCATAGGAGCTTAGAGTCAAGTACATGGGATATTTCTGGTTAAGGGGGGGGGGACTGTTAGGTTCCATTGTGTTGTGAAGAGTCTCTAGTCAAGGGGGACCTGTGATAACTGAACCATCCATTGGAGCTGAGAGTCAAGTACATGGGATATTTCTGGTTAAGGGGGGGGGACTGTTAGGTTCCATTGTGTTGTGAAGAGTCTCTAGTCAAGGGGAACCTGTGATAACTGAACCATCCATAGGAGCTGAGAGTCATATACATGGGATATTTCTTGCTAAAGGTGGAGAGGGACTGTTAGGTTCCATTGTGTTGTGAAGAGTCTCTAATCAAGGGGCCCTCTGATAACTGAGACATCCATGGAAGCTGAGAGTCAAGTATAAAGAATATTTCTTGTTAAGGGGGGAGGGGGACTGTTAGGTTCCATTGTGTTGTGAAGACTCTCTAGTGAAGGGGGCCCTGTGATAACTCAGCCATGCATGGGAGCTGAGAGTCAAGTGCATGGGATTTTTCTTACTAAAGGTGGAGAGGGACTGTTAGGTTCCATTGTGTTGTGAAGACTCTCCAGTGACGAGGGTGCTGTGATATAACTGAGCCATCTATGGAGAGTCATAACTTAGAGTCAGTTACAAGAGATATTTCTTCCTGCGGAAGATTTACTTTATGTAACGTATCCATTGATATTTAATGTACATTATTGTTCATTAGATATTTTAATTTATATTTTATAGTACAGCCCAGTACTATAAAAAAAGTATTACTATTTTTTCATAATAAATTATGTACGAATGCTCGTTTTAATTTTAAGTGGATGAAATAGCTCTCAATTAATAAAATGATTAACGAGAGTACATACTTCTAGTTTTTGTATTTTTTAAGCGTTTGTGTGCATAATACTATTTCCGTATATTTTATATATTTAAGTAGATAAATAACACATACTGGAGATTTGTAAAATAAGAATTAATTAGTGATAAAATACGTTAGTAATTGTAATTTTAAGTATAAGATAGTAATAGCCCACTTTTATCAGTTACAAGTTACAAGAAGTTACAAGAAGTTTATTTCTCAAAGTATTTACAGTACGAGTCCCAACAAATCAAAAGATTTGTCATTGGGTGCTCTTATATACATACAAAAACTACAGATATATATGTACATAATAAAATATATGCGCTCATGGCGACGGTGCTTCAGTGTCTATTTTCAATCCACCAGAATAAAAATAAATATTATCAATATTGTAAAATTATAACTAATAATTATAATATATTAATAGAATAAAATTAAAAGAACGACATGATTTCTCAACAACAATATTGTGACCATATTGTTATCACTGCGAAAAAGTTTCCAAATATATTTTTATATTATCAATAACCTAAACATAATAAGAAATAATGCAGATTACTAAGTCCATAATTAATTTATAAACTAACAGAAGAGATAAAAATAAAACAAGACATATCAACGACTTACAGCATATTTTTCAAGGGTATTTATCAGTTAACATAACAAAATTTATTACATTTTTATTTTAATTTTTTTTTTTCTACTACCAAATGAACAAAAACTTATTCCTAACTTACCTAGCTATATAGACCACTATGCTTATACCGCGTACCAGAAACCGCGTAAACACCCTGTCACTAAGGGGGAAAATGTTTACATTATTTACTCATTTGCTAAATTATAAAATATAAACTTAGTGCATAATCTGTTGAGTAACGTTACAAACAACAATAAGAACAATAAACAACATTAGGAACAATATTGATAGTACGTGACAATGTGTCATAAAGTATGAATTATAATGTAAATTCTTACACTACAAAAATGCACGTAAATTTACTTAGGTACGTACACAGTCACACATATTTACTTAGGCACGTACACAGTCACACATATTTACTTAGGCACGTACACAGTCACACATATTTACTTAGGTACGTACACAGTCACACATATTTACTTAGGCACGTACACAGTCACACATATTTACTTAGGCACGTACACAGTCACACATATTTACTTAGGTACGTACACAGTCACACATATTTACTTAGGCACGTACACAGTCACACATATTTACTTAGGTACGTACACATTCACACATATTTACTTAGGCACGTACACAGGCACACATATTTACTTAGGCACGTACACAGGCACACATATTTACTTAGGCACGTACACAGTCACACATATTTACTTAGGCACGTACACAGTCACACATATTTACTTAGGCACGTACACAGGCACACATATTTACTTAGGCACGTACACAGTCACACATATTTACTTAGGCACGTACACAGGCACACATATTTACTTAGGCACGTACACAGTCACACATATTTACTTAGGCACGTACACAGGCACACATATTTACTTAGGCACGTACACAGTCACACATATTTACTTAGGCACGTACACAGTCACACGTATTTACTTAGGCACGTACACAGGCACACATATTTACTTAGGCACGTACACAGTCACACATATTTACTTAGGCACGTACACAGTCACACATATTTACTTAGGTACGTACACAGTCACACATATTTACTTAGGCACGTACACAGTCACACATATTTACTTAGGCACGTACACAGTCACACATATTTACTTAGGCACGTACACAGTCACACATATTTACTTAGGCACGTACACAGTCACACATATTTACCTAGGCACGTACACAGTCACACATATTTACTTAGGCACGTACACAGTCACACATATTTACCTAGGCACGTACACAGTCACACATATTTACTTAAGCACGTACACAGTCACACATATTTACTTAGGCACGTACACAGTCACACATATTTACTTAGGCACGTACACAGCCACACATATTTACTTAGGCACGTACACAGTCACACATATTTACTTAGGCACGTACACAGTCACACATATTTACTTAGGCACGTACACAGTCACACATATTTCTTCTGTGGTGTTTAACTATTGAATTATTTTGTATCGTATTATTGTTTTGGTAGTGAGAATATTGAACAAGTAAGTGAGGTGAAGTACCTCAATGTAACTTTAGATAGTAAAATTACATTGAAAGCTTATGAGCTTTAGAATATGTTCTAAAATACTAAAATCTTTCAAATATTCATATTTTATGAGAAATGTGTGTGACCTAATTTTTTTTAAATCTTTGTATTTTGTGCTAATTGACTAATGCTTTCGATATCGTATTGAATTTTGTGGAGGATCTCACAAACATTTGATTAAAATTCTCTTAATAAACTAACAACAGTTTATCAATTATATTCAAAATAATAAAAGAACTCTCTAAGCAACTATTCAAATAATTATAGAGTTTACCTGTTTAAAAAAGAAATATGTTTATTCTCAAAGGCCTTGGAGCATTTTACAAACTAACACCAACTATTAAATTGATAATTTATAATATAATGAAAGGAGTACTGTTCCGTACTTAGTATAAGTTATTGTACATATAGTTAGTTGTAATTCATAATTAATTAATTTAAAATGTTTGCTCCTCTTATTTGTATTTATAATCTCTTAAGCATAAATTGTTAATCACATACTCATAACATATTCACCTGTTACTATATTGAAATTTAAATAATATTACTGGCCTCTATGCACATGCACTTGCCAAAAGTCATATATCAGGTGACATTGTCTAACCCTTGTAACCGGTGGTGTGAGCCCCGTCAACACGCTTCACCCGTATACCTAAAATTAAATGCCCATTTGAACTCATGATGCTATGCAGAACGGTTCGCTCGGCGTCGCGATTGCCGTGGCCTCTCTTATAGTGAATAATTTTGGTTTCATTAGTCAGTGATCGTGTTTTTTTCGTCTCTCAATCTCTCCACTCTCAATCTAATCCGCATTTAATTCAAGGTAAACTCTATTCAGTGATGTGTTGTGCTTCATACTGACCGCTGGACAACATCGACACCCCAGGCCTGATGGATCCATCTCTACGGTCATTTCATCTTCTCAGTTCTTTGCTCCAAGATATGTACTATCTCCTCTAAAAGGTACAGTTGGTTCTTTTTCATTACTTTCTACTTCTAAATAGCATCTCCCTGTGATCGTTCGTGGTAACGTTTTTTGTAGTGGTTCCTCTACTAACGTGGATGTTAGTTGGTCCTCCGAAAAAGCAATAAGCTTTAAAAATCTCTTAAAACGCCCTCGGTACTAAATAAGTACAACTCAACTTTTTCTTTATTAGGTGAAAAATTAATAAATATTTATATATTTCTTTTTTATTGTAATTTGTATATTAAATCCAAAAAGTTTCAATATTTTATCATAAATAATTACACATGCTAACTGCGAGACCACTATTAAAACTAAACGTAAAAACTAATTAGTGTAATTCATGACATAGACTCTTACGTCTATTATTGTTTGATATTTTCATATACGTACAACAATATTAATAACATGTTGTATATTTCATTAATATTTGTGACGAAAGTATGTAATAACACTAGAATTATATACTTTAATTACTGTGCACTTGCTTCAGAAGCTACTTGTACAGTGTCAAAAACGGAAGACTACTGACTTTAATAGTTATGATTTCAATAGTTTGATTTTAGTAGTTGTAAAACAATCATCAATTACTGGAAAGCGATGCTTATTATGTTTCCAGGTATTTGCATTTTACATTTATTTGATGTCTAAAGATGACAATAAATAACTTATTATTAATAATAAGTGATCAATTACCTCCTTTATAGTTGGATCAATTAGTCCTTTATAGAAAGATGATTCTATGGTTTAAAACCAATAATATTTCAAATATACTACTTTGGTTTAATACATGTTTAAATATTGTATTTCATATATAAAAAGTATTAAATTTTATTTAATCACTCACACTACATGAGGTAAGTTCAGAAACGCTGACACCAAGCCAGTGTTATAATGTGCAATGTGAACAACTTTACAACACTGCTCTCAGCTTTGGAACCACATCAATTGACTTCGTTAGCTCGGGGTAAGATCAACTTCCTTGGTACAAAGTTGTCCAACTTTATTAAAACTTTACTGCTCTCTTATATTTTGAAATCTTACTCTCCCTCGCTTTGTTGATAAAGGATCTTCACAATACTTCCTTTTGCACGGATACTTGAGTTTACTTTTAACTTCTGTATGTAAAGGGTGAATTGTTATTTATGATATAATTTAACTACGGGTGTTTTTCTGAGTAAATAATAAAACACGTCAACAATAATATCGTGCATCTACACAATTACTTTTTTTATTTCACTGTTTGAAAGGTGTCTAGCTTAATATTGTCTAAACAAAATATTATGAGTCGCTGGGGACAAAAAAGTGGCAATTGGTTATTAACAATATTACATTGAATTAAATTATAAAAACAGTTTTTAACACGTAATAAAATAACAGATACTTTATATTATTATTATTTTGAGTTTAACACCCATTCATACATTTTATTTCCTTTCTCATCAAAGTATTTAACTTTGATTCTTACGATGAAAATACACAGTAAATACAAAACGAAACAAAACGTAACGTAACGAAACGAAACAAGTACTTGGTTTTTTTAACATACAATTGCAAGTCTTTGGAGACCTGTCAACCTCAGCCTAAAACAGGCACTTCAAACAAGTTACATTCTTCTGTTATATTTCAAAAGACATTTGAGAAAGCTTCCAACCAACCTACTGGTTAGAAAAGTACTTTTGTTAGCAATATGGTCTCTCAGAAATTTAATAAACTTTCAGTTTTACAAAGACAAGAATTTATTAAACACAAACAAGCTTGTCTGAACTGCTTGTCCTCAGGACATACTGTAAAATTTTGTAAGTCTAGTACTTCATGTAAAGTGTGTTACAGACGTCATCATACTTTGTTACATTACTCACCTCGTAATGATAGTTTACTTACTCAACCAAAATGAGACACTCGTTGAGTCTCAACTGCAACACTCTACAAAGGTGGTTCAGTCCAAAACTACACATGCCGCTTCTCAACTACTCTTGCCTACACATCAGGAGGGATTTTACACAACCATTCTATGCAAGCAGCAATTCAACTTATGAATTTAAAAGGTGGGTACAAAACATAGAGAGTACTTTAACTTCCTGGTTCACAAACTTCTTTTGTAACAGAAGATTGTGTTCGAGAGCTGCAACTACATCTTCAAAAATGCTCAGAAAATTTTCAAGGTATATCTCAGACTGTAGTATAATCAACCAAAGGAATAGTAAAATGTTGCATAAAACCTCGCTTCAAGAGTCATCCTAATCTGCACACTAGTGCAATAGTGTTATCTTGTATTACAGCTCCACTGTCATCAACTTCATTGATGTAAGAAACCACTTTAAGAACCTCGAGCTTGCAGAATCTCACTTTGACACTCCAGGTAAAATATATTTCTTACTAGGCACTGATTTGTATCCGTACATATCTGTTGGAGGTTTCAAGCGTTCACCAAAAGGATATCCTTCTGCATATAACACTATTTTTGGCTGGATATTACTTAGTAAAGCTATTACAAAACACAAAGCACCTGATAATAGATCTGATCTAACTTTATGTTCATCTCAAACCTTAGAATCATGCATAAAAAGTTTCTGGGAAATATAGGAACCACCAAAATACACAATCCAACACCTGATAAAGTATGTTGTGAAAAACACTTTTAAGAACATCATTCAAGAGTTTCTGGATACTACACTGTTATGTAACCATTCAAAAATTATATCCTCCGCTGAGTAATTCAGCTGACGTAGCAAGAAAAAGGTTTCTCTGCTTAGAAAAATAACTAAATGCTGATTCAACTCTTAAGTTCGCATACACTGCTTGTATGAATGAGTATCTACACTCAGGGTTTATGGAAAAAGTATTTCATGATGAATTGAATTTAGATGGTAAAAAGCACTACTTGTTACCTCATCATGCAGTTCAGAAAGAGGAATCCTCTACTACAAACCTGAGAATTGAATTCAATGCCATTAAAAAAACCTCCACAGGAGTGTCCCTATGCAACCTTCATTCAGGGCCAAAACTGCAAAACAACAAATGTGATATTCTACTAGATTTTCAATGTTTTCCAATAATATTTTCATGTGATATCAAGAATATGTTTCATCAAATAAAAGTTCATCATCCTGATGACCGCAACTTTCAGTTACTCTTTTGCAGATAACATCCCACACATCGCTTAAGTATCTATCGTTTTACAAGAGTAGTTTTTGAATTTAGTTCATCTCCCTATTTAGCAATCTGAACTCTGAAGCAGCTTGTGAAAGATAAAGGAGTGCATTGGCAAACACAGCAATAGAAATAAATCATATGTTGATGATCTGTTATTGGGTGCAACTTCTGTTGAAGAAGGAGTAAAATTAATAAGAAAATAAACAGTGAAATACGATTTGGGTTAAATACTTGATCATTCCTGCATTTACAAAATTGTTGCTGTCAAAAAAAATGTTAACCTTTTTGTACTCAGTTAGGTAAAGTTTATTTTGAGTAGCGTACTTTAAGTAAAATTGGAAAATGTATAGGGCCTATTACGCAATAATTTTATTTATGAATACAAGACTTTTATGTAAGCGAAAAAGTAAGTTTCAACATATTTTTCCAATATTAGAGTTGAAATGCCCTTCTAATATTTTTAACAATCGATATGTAATTAATAATAAAGTAATAGCCTATTATTATTTATTAAATAGCCAAACAAAACACAAAAAATTTAGATTTAGAATAACAATTAATCTTCATATTACTACTAAACTGTCCAGCCTTTCCATCAAAGTTAGGCCGGACGAGCTCGCACAGTACTAGTATTTTACCGGCATGTTCAAAATAACGTCTCTCCTATGTGTAATTTCTATTCGACTTCAGTAACAATTAAAAAACCCGAAAAATGTTTACAAATTATTCGACAAAACAATTGTTCTCTGAAATTTCATTTTGATCATATAATTTCAATGTTTATTAAACACCTAATAACATTTTAAATAAAAATGTTTATTAATTACAGTTGAAGTAAGTTTTCATTGGTGTCCAAGGAAACAAATCATTCCATCATACAGGATTCCCGTAACAATTTACAATCAATAAAAAGTAGTGGAGAGAACATGTATTTGAGTATATTGTACATAAATTTATAAGCAAAATAAATTAATGTATTTTGTACAGCCTATGTGCATTCAAGATCGAATCAATACACATTGAGTAGTTAATGCATCTAAGTGTGTAGACATCCATTAGGTCCCTGAAGGCTGACTTACAGGGCTTTAGGTGATTAATGACATGAGTGTTCAAACCATAACGTCAACTTCTACAATGGGCCTTAGTAAAATACATTAATGTATGTTGTATACGTGCATTCAAGAGTAAACCATTACCTGGTAAGTGGTTAATGCATCTAAGTGTGTACACATCCATTAGGTTCTTGTTGGCTGTCTTATAGGACTTTATGTAATTAATGACAGGAGTGTTCAAACCTTAACTTCAATTTGTACAATTGACCTTAGGAAAATACATTACTGTATGTTGTATACGTGCTTTCAAGAGCAAACCTTTACCTGGTAAGTGGTTAATGCATCTAAGTGTGTACACATCCATTAGGGTTTTGTTGGCTGTCTTATAGGACTTTATGTAATTAATGACAGGAGTGTTTAAACCTTAACGTCAATTTGTACAATAGACCTTAGGAAAATACATTACTGTAAATAAATAAATAAACTTTTTATTGCGTAGTAACAATTTTTGACATGTCATGCAATCGTCAACATAATATAAGTATAATATATAAAATGTATTAAATTCTAAAACCAAACAACAAATTGTCATTCACTCCACATTCAAATACATATATTTCTAACATTCATACAGCCACAATCACACTGCCTTCCTGTCCTGCTATTTAATCTTAATCTTCCCATCGACTCATCATGAACTCATCCACAGAATAGAACGCTTTAGACACCAAGAGGTGTCTAAGTCGAGTTTTGAATTGAGTTTGGTTATTAATTGGAAATCCTTCAGAGAGTTTGTTGATTAGTCTGACACTAACCTGATGTGGCATTTGGTCTGATAGAGCCAATCTATGTTGCTGTGTTCGGAGGTTGTCCCTGCCTCTAGTGTAGTATTGGTGAACGTTTCTGCCACGAATCAAGGAAGAACGTGATCTGCAGTATAGTATCACCTCATACATATAAAGGCAAGGTAAATTCAGCAATTTTAACTCCCTAAAAGAATTCCGGCACGACTCTCTGTGGTTCAATTTAGCAATTATTCTGAGAGCCTTTTTTTGAAGTTTAAAAACTCTTTCCATTTTGCTTTTTGCACAACCTCCCCAAAGTCTCACTCCGTATGCCAGATGTGAATGTACCATGCCATAGTAGGCCATGATTAAGACGTTAGGCACACAGAACTTTGCAAGATTGCGCAATGCATATATGACTGAAGCAACTTTACCACAAACGTGGTCTATATGGTCGTCCCATGTCAGTCCCCTATCAAGGAACATTCCAAGGAATTTTGTAGAATTTACCACCTCTAAAAGAGTGTCATCCAAGAAGACATGAGGTTGAGAATGGAGTTCCTGCTGTGGGAGACAAAAACTGATTACATTGGATTTGGTTTGGTTTGATTTTAGATTCAGTTCACTGAAATATTGAATGCAAGAACTTAGCTCTATAAAAGCTGTGATTTCTAATTCTTTGGATATTTTTCCTTTAATACAGAGAGTCGTATCATCGGCATATTGAATCAGTTCTCCATTCTGGATCACTGTATTCAATCTGCAGACATAGATTAAAAAAAGAAGTGGCCCTAGGACCGAACCCTGGGGGACTCCATGAAGCATTCTATTTTTATTTGAAGTTACATTTGAAATCTGTACACACTGGTTCCGATCTTTAAGATACGAAGTTAGCCAGTTGTGTGGTAAACCTCTAACTCCAGATTTTTCTAAAAGGTGCAACAGTGTCTCATGATGCACACAATCAAATGCTTTGGAGAGGTCAAGAAAAATACTAAGCACTTGTTCTTTACCCTCCAAGCCAACAGTGTCTAAAAGTTTATTGATTGCATCAATTGTGGATCTTTCCTTTCTAAATCCAAACTGATCTGGATTCAATAAATTGTGACTCTTAATGAAGCTTGAAAGTCTATCATAGAAGATCCTTTCGTAAATCTTACTAAAGACAGGAAGAATTGAAATTGGACGATAATTGCTCTTGAGTAAAGGGTCGTCTTTTTTGTAAATTGGAATAACTTTTGCTGTCTTCAAAAGTGACGGAAAACGTCCTGATTCAAATGAAAAATTTATCAATTTTGTGAGTGGCTTCAGCAAGTGCTGACAGCACTGTTTTAAAAGCCATACAGACAACCCATTGGCATCGCAGGTTTTTTTTGGGCGTAGTCTCAGAATGGCACTAGCCACCTCCTTCTCACATACCGGGGTCAAGGCCATAGATGCAACTGGTTCTGAAATATAGTTTATGAATTGGGGTTTGTTATACATTTTGTCCGGTAAAGCTGCAGTGGTAAAATATTTGTTAAATTCTTTTGCTACAGTTAATTTATCTTGAACTATTTCTTCACTAATTTTTATTTCAATCGGTTTGGATTTATTGAATAATTTTGACTGTTGTGCTGACGAGTTGATAATTTTCCAAGCGGTTTTTGAAAAATTCTCACTATTGCTCAAAACTTTATTGGCATCATAGGCTTTAGCAGCTTGTATGACTTTTCTATAAATTCTCTATATCTTCTGAAAAAGGTTCTGAAATTTTCGTTTTGGGTTGTTACAAATATTTTGTTAAAGAATTTGAGTTTTTCTTGTGAAATAAGAATTCCCTTGGTTATCCAAGAAAAATTTTTCGGGAGTTTTGACTGTTTTGCATTCTTGAAAGGACAGGCTATGTCTAAATAATAAAAAAATCCATTGTGAAAAGCATGATACATGTCATCAACATTATCAAGTAGTGCCATGACTCACGTTTTAACAGATTATTGAGTAGACTGGCGTTTTGGGAATTAATTTTCCTGGTAATATTAACTGGTGAAGATTGGGCTTCCAGAGTGCATCCACGAACCACAACCCCGAGTGCATAATGATCAGATACGGCAGTCTTCAAAACAGAGACTGTCGCATGAGGTATGTTAGTAATTACGTTGTCGATGGCAGTATTCGACATAGCAGTCACTCGTGTAGGTGAGTTCAAGGACCAATTTAAATTGAAAGTACTTAAGATATCGCGAAGTCGCTGGGTGAGTGGGCACTTGGGTTCCATTACATTAATGTTGAGATCTCCTATTAACAAAAACTTAACTGATTTTGAAAATAATATATTTAATTGGAACTCTAACAGTCTATGTTCCTCTAGACTGTCTCTAACATGTCTAGTCTGTTTGTTTGTTGTATACGTGCTTTCAAGAGCAAACCTTTACCTGTTGAGTGGTTAATTTATCTAAGTGTGTAGACATCTGCTAGGTCCCTGGAGACCGACATATCAGACTTTAGGTGAGTAATGACACTAGTGTTCAAACTATAACCTCAACTTGTAACATAGGCCGTGATAAAGTCCATTACTGTGTGCTGTATACATACATGCAAGAGCAAATATTTACCTGGGGAGTAGTTAATGTATCTAAGTGTGTAGACATCTGCTAGGTCCCTGGAGGCCGACATATAGGACTTTAGGTGAGTAATGACACTAGTGTTCAAATCATAACCTGAACTTGTAACATAGGCCGTGAGAAAGTACATTTCTGTGTGTTGTATACGAGTATTCAAGAGCAAACCTTTACCTGGGGAGTAGTTAATGTATCTAAGTGTGTAGACATCTGCTAGGTCCCTGGAGACCGACATATCGGACTTTAGGTGAGTAATGACACTAGTGTTCAAATCATAACCTCAACTTGTAACATAGGCCGTGAGAAAGTACATTTCTGTGTGTTGTATACGAGTATTCAAGAGCAAACCTTTACCTCGGGAGTATTTAATGTATCTAAGTGCAATGACAACAGACTTTAGCCATTGCTAAGTGTGTAGAAATCCATTAGGTCCATGTACGCTGTCTTAAAGGACTCTAGGTGTTTAATGACACGAGTGTTCAATAATTGACGTCAACTTGTACTTATACCGTAATAATGTGCATTACTGTGTGCTGTATACGTGCATTCAAGAGCAAACCATACAACTTCAAAGCTAAGTTTGTAAACATCCATTAGGTGCCTGTACGCTGTCTTATTGGACTTTAGGTGATTAATGACACGAGTGTTCAAACCATAACATCAACTCGTAACGTAGGCCGTGATAAAGTCCATTACTGTGTGTTGTATACGTGCATTCAAGAGCAAACCACACAACTTCAAAACTAATTGTTTAGATGTCCATTAGGTCCCTGTACGGTGCCTTATAGGACTTTAGGTGTTTAATGACACGAGTGTAAAAACCATAACAACAACTTGTAAAATGGCCCCTAATAAAATATATTTCTGTAGGTTCTGTAGGAACCTTTATCATTTTACTGGAACTATTTTTACTTCTAGTTTTTCAGGTAACGTAATATATAATGTTTGTAATATATTCATTATATAATGATCACGGTAAGCACGAGTGTCCTGTTTACTATAAATTAGAATGAATATGCAAAAGTTAAGTATTTAACAAAACAGTTAGAAATTAACTTGAACAAATGTCTTTAATATTGTTGCCAGTCTCAATGTCTTAGATTACCTTGGCAATGATTTACAATTTTATTTAGCATTACTATCAGGAAAAACAAAAATGCAATACCTTACACGTTTATTTATTACGATTTTAACTGGACCATTATTACAGCAATAATCCAGATGTTAAGTGTACATTTATTTAGTCAACAAGTTCATTAAAACATATTTTTTTTATCTCAAGACATATAGATTTTAATATTTCGTAAAATTTAGTTCTACTGATAATATTGTTGTAATATAGCGTATTGCATGTAGCCTATTACGTTGTTGTAAATAATATAAAACAATGTTATTCCTACATGTATGCCTAAGCAATTCTTTAATATACCTAATTGATTACTATTTTAGAATAAATACATATTTATACGTAGTTCCACATCATATTGTCTTTAATAAATAACCACCTTGTTAGGTTATATAAATAAGGACCCCTAATGTTAAAACCAAGTGTTAAGCCAAATATATGTTAAGGTTCAAGCATAATTTGATGGATAACTGAACATATAGTTAAAACACGTTAGTTACAGCCGGCACCATGTATCATCAGAGGGCACTGCCTTATGCCCATGTCACACTTCCAACTAATCTCACCTACCCTGAAACCAACCGGTATTTATCAGTTACTGGGGCTGGTGGTGTAGTATAAACGGGCTGCTGTTTCCCCACATCAGATGTGGAACTGGAGGTAGTTGTCCATATACCATTTACGTATTGGAAAAAATATGTTTGTCATCCCGGAAAAGAGACGTAAAATTGTTTTTCTCGGAAAACACTTTGCGGGGATCCATATTCGCCTAATATGAGGCAAACGGACCTGTTCTTGTAACTTCAGAACACGGGTTAGAAGTGTACTAAACGGTACGTTGTAGGTGTTCATCAATCTCGTCACACTAAGGTCCGACCTCCCTTCCAGGGGGCAACCGGACCGCCTGTGGTGTGCTCGTGGAAACGGAACCCGCGATCAAAGTGGTGATCCTGCTGCTACGTTTTGGTTTAACTAACAACCCAAGTACTTGATGTCTCTGAGCAAATAGTAGTGGATGTCCCTCGCCTCGAATACCGTATGTTCTGCAAAGGAATGTAAGGTGCAGTCTTGTTAGCCCAACTTATCTAGGGCTGAGTGCCTCCCAAGTCAAGGCACCTCCTAATGAATTTGTCACAGCAGGGCCCAAGTGTCTTGGAGGCTGCACGCTTTCTTTAGATTTTTCGTTTCCGCACCACCTGGCACTGCTGTGACAACGTACGGGGAAGACACCAAGCATTAGACAAGCTAGGCTAAAGAGACTGCTCCTTGTTTTCCTTGCAGAACGTATGATATTCAAAGCGAGGTGAATCCGCTACTTTTTGCTCAGAGACACAAAGTACCTGGGCTGTTAGCTAACCCTCTAAGTAGCAGCAGGATCACCACTGTGAACGCTGCCCGAGTTTCCTCGAGCACACCACAGGCAGTCCGAGTAGCCCTCGGAAGGGAGTTTGGTGTGGCTAGAATGATACACAACTACAGCGTGTTGTTTCATACACTTGCAGACGGTGTTCTGAGGCCACAATAGCAGGACTGGGTGGTATAGGACCAGGTGCTGGTCAAACAACACGTGTTGTAACTTAAGTTCAGTTTATACATATTTCATTTTTGTTATTTTTAATCTTAAGAATTATACATCTTATTACTCTGATTTTAAAAAAATTAACTTTTTCGTAACAGCAAAATTAAATGTGTCATAACCCCACCCCCTCCCGACAAAAAAATTTATAAATTTTATTTTGATTTGAAACAACATCTTAATCAACCAGTTATTAGGTAAGTTGTGCAGTTATTCTGTTTAGTATTAAAAATTAAAGTTATACTCCAAATTTGTATTTGCCAATATCCACCATACTATCACAGCAATTACAGTTATATTTGAAAGTGAGCTGACTAGCGTTGAAAGCGATGCCACAGTCAGTAACACCAGGGGATCTTTTTACCTGGTTTAAATTGCAATTAGCTGTTTCATCACCTTTGTAATTTACGACTCGGGGAATGGCTAATCTAATTGCTCAACAGCAGCACTGTTTAATTTTAATTTGTTCTGTTGCCTACCCCTCCGGCTATCTTTCTCTCCCAACTCCCACATCTACATTTAAGCCATCATTTTATGATGTAAAATTTAGCATTACTCAAAAAAGTCTCTATTTAATCATAGATTTTTTTATTTATATTTATAAATAAAATTAATTTATATTTTACTCAATATTTTTCCCACACTTAGCTTATCATTAACTTAATTTTTTTATAGTTTTTTTTTAGGGTTTATTGAAGAATTATAATATAAAAATCACAACTTAGAACAATTTACACCAACAGTTCTCTCAGTTGTGTTATGGGACTGAAACCTTATTGAAATATTTTACCAACACAAAACTCAAGATAATTATGATAAAATAGTAGACTATACTAACTGTCTACTTTATTTATTGTACAAACTAAAGAATGGAAGAAGATGGCTAACTGAAGAAGAGCGCCTAGTGTTTGTAGAAGTGAGGTAACTATACATAGTGGTTGTAGAACTATACAATAAACGTACAAACGGTCAAATAAACTTCTTAATATGCTAAAATTCCACATTTATTTTTCTCTCCAATAAAACATCGACAAATATATATATTCTTAAACTCAATTTTGTCGGTACAACCAAGGACAACCTCCACCGTTCTGAATAATGTTGACTGATAATAGAAGAGTTTAGTTCTATCATGAAATGCTTATAACTTATTGAATAAAAGTATTTATGTCTAAAATACTATAACAAACGCATTATTTTAAACATTTTAAACGTCTTAGAATGTATAATTTTACATACATCTTTGTTCTGTATCTAGATTTGGTCTTTAATGTTTATGATACCTCTCAATGAATTTAATACGAATCGTTTCCTCGTAGTCTAATGCCTAAGTCCCTTTTTCTGACAATTATATTTTCCCATATGTTGTTTTCATCGTCAAACCATAAAGTTGCTTGCTGTTGTTTGACGTTGCTCGGGTTTAAGGATGGCTTTACTTCCGTTTCTGATAGGTAGTCAACTTGGATTTGCATTAAATCAATTGTAACAGTAATGCCTAATAAATTAATATAGTTTTTAATGTTACATGCTCTATAATTTCAAATCTCTTTCACACCACTTGTGTTGACTCATCTTAATATGAAAAGCACAACGATTAAAAAATATTAATCGTTTATCTAAACAATTTAGTTTTTATCATTCTTTTTATTTTCATGCGTTATAATTAAGATTTAAAACATACTTATTAGTACAATATATTACTTTTAAACGCTCATTATGACTTACTATATTTTTATCAATTTGAATCGTATAGTTATAATATTATAATTTATGAATACGGTTTTCGTACATCATAGATAGACGTCATAGATTAGACGTTTTCAAAAGAACTTAAGATCCTTAAGGCATCTAGTAATTGGTAATCGTAGCAACTTACAATGAGATACTTTTAGAATAATTTGCAATTATCTACCACAATGCTTTAGGTTTTTACACTAAACAGTAGATATTCATTTCCTTCTTAGAGTTCCCGTGATATAATGAAATAATAGTTAATCATAAAATATAAAATCTGGTGTTTATTACAACATTTGAATATTAAATATTATGGAATTTGTTGTTTATTACAAAATAAGAATATTAAATTTCAAATTTGCACCACATGAGCATATTACTGGGTGTAATTTAGAGTCTTACTGGATGGCAGTTTTCAAAGTAGGTAAATATGATTTACAAACAAGAAATATTTATGTTAAAAATTTAATAAATAAATAAAAAAGTGTATATTTAAACATATGTTTAAGTTTGAATACAAGTATGTACAAATAAGTATTATCAAAATTATCAATAAAATTATTAAAAGAAAGAGAACAAATACAATCAACACAAAACTACTTCATTGATGCAGAATCACATATAAATGTTTTAAAGGATAAAGTTGACTTGCTCAGACAAAGAATGTAAGAAGAAATAAATTAATAGAAAACAAATGTTACAACAGGCTGTGGAATTTAGTGGAATGTATTATAAAGTGTTGAAGTGAACATAACCTAGAACTAAGTTAGATTAATGATAATAATGTAAATAAGCAATACCACAAAAATTAGATAAAATGTATGATATATTATCTTAAGCATTACAAAAATTACACAATGAACTTATGTTAATACACATATATGTTCTGTGTCAAGAATGAAAACTTGGAAACAATAACGTACTATTGGTGCGCAAGAGATCTGTAAGTAACAATTTACGTTTATTTTAATTCCAGTGTTTAATCGAATGTTTTTTAACAGAATTTAACCTCGAATCTAAAACTGTTAAAGTAAATGAAACTCTGTAGCAAAGGGAAGAAGCACGTCTGAAGTAAAGCGACGTCGGAAACAAAACCACGGTCGTCCATCATTTGTCGAACATCACGTTTGAACTTGGACACACTTACGAGTAAGACCCTCCATTAGTACTAATACCTTTTTCATTTATTTCACTGTATTACTAGATTTGTTCGAAACAAACGGTCGCTTCACCGACTACATGAATTGATACTATTACAGTTTTACTGAGATCGTACTAACAATAAATTAAATTTTTACTGTATTCACTAGCTCAATAATGTTCAGGTTAGATGGAACGAATATCTAAAAAGTACCATGACATTTGTAAATATGTGTTAAATGTGATTATCTAAACATATGTTATGTTATAAGAGTTTATAATATTTACCTGACATCAATCAATTTAGACTTTAGTATTACAAATAAATATACAAATTGCACATCTGATATATATAGAAGGTACCTTATTTTCATCATCTTCTATATCAATCAGATCTAAATTTTTTTAATTTTGGTAACTTATTTGCAACTTATTGCTATAAGGTTTTGCTAACTTATTTACAACTGTTACAACATAGAATATTAAAAAATATAGGTCTACAGTAATCAGCTTTTAACAAGTCATCACTTCTTATATAGTTTATATATTGAAGTGGACTAAAGTAATAAAAAATATAGTTATTAACAAAAATAGTAATTTGTTTTATTACCATAATGCATGAGAAATAATAAAATAATTGCGAAGTAAAAAACAATAAAAGTACAGTTTATGATCATTTTTTAAGTATACCTGTAATCTATAATTTTTTTCTTTCTTTAGTATGTACAGTTTTATTCGTCTGTTATTGAATAGGTCAATAGCTTTAATTGAAATAGACAAAATATAATTATAGAAATATCCGTTTGTTTGCTCATATTTTAGAGTGTGTGATCCAGTGGTGAGATGAGCTAAGATTGCAAACAGGCTTCACCATCTAGATTTTTTCGACAGCAATAATGCTGAAAGCAGCTTATACTGACTGTGTGACAAAGTTCATTTCTCAAGTGTTGCATGTTTGGGCGTAAGGGCTGTTTTGAACACTTGAAAGTTCAACTGGTCGGTTCAACTTCTTTAATATCATAATGAAAGAAGCGATTTTTTCGTTCCTGTATAATAATATCGGTTGTGTTCTTATTTATTAGAATAAATTACATTTCTCCTAATCAATTTTCCTTTTTATCAATAACATAAACAAAACTATTATAGATGTGTATACTGTTTTATTTGAAGAATAGCAATTATTACTACTTATTAACGTCGTGCTGGATAAGTGGGTAAGACTTCATATTACGGAATGGAAGGTCCAAGGTTCATATTCCCTACTGAGAAAATGGTCGGTACTTCACTCGTTGAATAAAGTTCACGCAGAAGCCTGTAGGTCCATGTCAACTAGCCAGTTAACGTTAATTGGTCGGTAACGTAGTTGGTTCAATCCTAGCTTCATGTGCTACAGGTTCTCAGTTCGATCCCAATCAGAGTCAATACATTTTGAGAAGGATCAGCTGATAACCACCGGCTGTTCATTTTTCATTTGGCTATTAATTAATGACACTTTCTAAGGAATGGTCAGCCTTCCTATGTAACAATGACTACATTCGCTCATCTACACTCATCACACTCATTCGAAATCCATATTCGCCCATATCTTGACGATCGGCGTCTTATGAATAAATAAATAAAAATTAAAATAAATAAAAAATGCTCACTAACACTTACTTAGGCAATTTCAAACGTATCATATTTGATTTGAATTTATATATGTAATCACATATTAAAACACCTCAACATGTAATGTTAAGACCATTTGAAAAAAAGATATATCAAAGTTTAAATTATCGTAACTTCTAATTAATGGCGAATTAAAAAAATACAAATGGAAGAAAATGCGAAAATAACCAAGGGTAATGGAACAAAAGGCCTGAGCTGAGTGAAGCCAGGTTACAATTATAATGATGCTAAATAAACCTATGTTTGAATAGTATTATGATTAAAATTTTGTGTTGCATTGATTTTGTGCAGAGTTTACCTAGGAGCTATCTTCAGTCCTCATACACAACTTCAAAATAATTGAAAGATATGTGAATTTATGTTAATTATCTAAACCTGTTTACTCTAATTTTGACTATTGTAATATTCAGTCACTGTGGACCCACTGAGAAACAAGTTAATTGAATACGTTTTAATTTAAGATTATTCAGGCCTGCTTCGATGTATATTGACGTTTGTGATGATTCCAGCCAATGTTGGTTACAGTCTATGAAATTAAAATAATGGGTATTTTTTGTCCCACCCTAGTACTCCTGTATAAAGTTATTTTTTTTTATTTCATATGATTTTATATTGTATATGGTTCTTAGATATTCAACAAACCAAATTTGAGTGAAAACTTATGAGCATTGAACAGAAATTAATTAATTAATCCTATTAATTAATAATATAGGAGGAAATAGAATAGCACGTTTTCTAAAAAACCATAAATATCACTTTAAATCGTTACTAAAATATCATAGATCTTAAAATTAATGTGAAACTAACCTATAGTAACATGTAAATGGAAGATCTATAAATTAAAATATTATGTATATTCATTATGACTCAAGCACTTTTTATATAGATAATAATAAATGTGTGAAACCATACTTGTTCTCACTGCTATTTATTCTGACTCATAAAATAACTAAATATCAGACCTTCTGCGTTCTTTTTCAGCAAAAAGTAAATTGCAAACTGGAGTAATCAACGTACCTCTATAGAGGCAATTAGCGGTAGCAATTAAAACTCGGGTTTGATCATTCCCGTTTTATCTTGATAACAATCTAATTCAATTCATATTTACTTGCTGACATTATAAAATATATGAAAATGTAATATTTTAATTTGTTTAACCAACGAACAAATGTTTGAATCCAAATATCTATAAGCATTTGCTGATAGATATTTAGATTCAAAAATTTGTTAAATATTCCATAAAGTTTTAATTTTTTTCTAACTATTTAAAAACTGATAACTTTGGTTTATTTTATATTTATTCGTTTATTATATATTTAGTGGTTTGAATGCTCCTATATTTTTAATTTACAATACGTAGTATGAATATTTCTTGAGCTAATTTAATGAAAATAAGCCTTGCGTTTTTGTTTCAGGATAACAAAAAGTGTTAATTATTTTGTTTCACCACAACTCGTTACACCAGTTAACCCATGTAACCATAGTAATTGTCTTTATAGTGTTACATCCAAAACATCGGATTTTGTTGAGTTTTTTTCATGAAGTAAAAGAGGTATATTTTCCCAACTGTACATATTGTCATAAAATTTGCAGGTTTAAAATTTATTTATAGTTAAATGTAAAAGAAGATGATTCTAGCCTACTAAAAATCCATAGCGTATCTAACTGCAGTTTGAGATTTATAAAAGTAGATTACAAATTTAACTACATGAAGCATATGGTATCACTGACACGACATTCAAAATATTATGTTATGTAATAAGAACAAGTTAGTGCTGAAGTATTTATTTCTTGTCCTTTATCGTTTTAAAGGCCAATAGTCAAAGGTATTTTTTCTAGAGAAAAGCAAATATAAAAGTTAATATTTAACCATCTATAAGTTCCTATTTTTTTCACGCAGCATTCAATTTGATTTTTTTTTTTTTTTCATTTTTGAATGAACATACGAAGAAATTTAAAATAACATCACTCTAATATAACACTGGATTTGGAGCACTAACTGACTGACTAAAATAAATGTTTACCCACTTCAAAGAGTCGTAAAATTTTGAAATTTAGAATAAATGTAGATCCAACCATGCCGATTTAAGATACATTAAAATATGTATTTATTTTTAATAAATAGGGTTTTGATTTCAGTGGTTGAAACTTAAAATTATTCCTAAAAAATACATAGGTGACTAAGCCTTACAGAATATAGTATCGTTCTTACGATCATTCAATCAATAAATTTTAGGTTGAACACTAAAACATCATGATATGAAATCTTTGAGCATTGAGGATCTTTATTATTTGGCCAGGTAAGTTTTGCGAGTATGTATTTTTGTATTAATGAATCAAGCAGCCATATTATAATAATTTTCTTTTCTTCCAATATAGCTTAAAAGTCAAAACGTTGCTTTTTTATGCAAAAAGTACAATATGTTTTTCGGTATATTTTGTAGACTGGATGAATACGTATTCTATAGATTTTTATAAGCATAAGATTCTCTGCAAATTGTAAATGTAAAGTTAGTTACCGTCTAATAGTTGTTATAGACTGTAAAATGCAAATAACTTTGTGTAGTAATTTAGTAATTTTATAATTAGAAATATTAGGCCGGATCACTTTTTTTCTGATTATAAGGTATATCAACAAATCGATTCCATACAGTTTTCATGTTTCAAATGTTTTCCATCTCTTAGACCTATACGTGTTTATATTAAAGCGCTATAAAAGAACGTATTCTCGTGCAGTTTACGAAAATAAAACCTGATCAGACAAGCAGGCTAAGCCATCGTAGGCAATCTGAGGGAGAAGTGAGTTTACAAATTTGTCCTCCAAAATGTGTTGTGCGTGAGACGGTGAGACACTTGACTTAATAAGTATAGACTTAGGATATTACTGACACAAAAATATTTGTACAAGGGAAACATTTATTTAAGTGAAAAATAAAATATATTACCTTGTTTAATCACTTTTATTTAATATACTACATGTTTCGATCCTTAGATCATCTTCAGGTGTATAATGGAACAAAATATCTTGAAGGCATCAATAAAAATTTAAACTAATTAAAACTTACTAACCTGAAACTACATAAAATAATTGTTTTGGTTAGCTAGTTGTTATTATCACAGATTATATAATATTAAATGTAAATATTAAAGTCTTTTTTGCAATTTAATGGTGTCTAGATATCTTCCTGTTGTATTTATTAGTTATGTATATTTTCTTTGTTTCTGTATATATGTATCAAATATTATGTTAGATTGGAAAGATATTTGGTCATTAAGTAAATTATTTGGATCAGTCTTTTTTGCTTTGTAGATAGCTAATTGTTCTTTGACATCGAATTTAAGGCTTTTCGGTAAGATTTGAATAATGTCCATATTATTTCAATATATGTATAACTATGAGATTCCGATATTAAGTGTTCAGCGTAAGTGGATTGTTTGTGTTGGGAATTTTTTTATATGTTCTTTATATCTTTATTTGAAAGATCTTGGCCAATATAAAATTTGGGACATTCATTACATTTGATTCTGTAAATATTTATTTAAGGCAAATGCCGATATTAATGCACACTCGTAATAATCTAATTATTTTGGGTAGCCACACATGATCAGCTTGGGTAACAACCATAATCAAATTGGGTAGCTACCCGTGTTCTTCTTGGGTAGCCATCCGAGATTACCTTGGCTACCTAATCCATACATGATATACTTGGGTAACAGCCTTTAACTTAGGTAGCCAAACGTGATCCTATTGCGTAGCAATCATGATTAACTTGGGTAGCACCCGTGATTAACTTAGGTACCCAAACGTGATCAGATTGGGTAGCAATCATGATTAACTTGTGTAGCTCCCCTGATTAACTTAGGTAGCCAACTGTGATCAGATTGGGTAGCAATCATGATTAACTTGGGTAGCCATTTGTGATTAACTTGGGTAAACCCTAATGAGTATTTAGGTGCGTAGCCCTCAACGAGCACAACTACTTTCTCATGCACATATTTTAAAATTTATTTATTAAATGTTTCGTACTATATTATTTTTATCTAACAATCATTCGCCATAATTAATACATTTGTATTCAAACCAGAAGTAGCATTTCTTATATAATTTATTTTTAAATCTAACGATATCCTATTTTTAAGATTAACCAGATATTACAATACATTTCCTAATTTCACGTTAAGAACAATATAGATTGGGGGAATATAAATATTACTATTCCTCTAAATACAAAAAAAGAAGAAAAAAAGTGTTTCTAGATTTTTCAGTTCTTGGTACACACTATACGATATGATAGAATTTTAATTAATTATGATGTGAAATCACTCACAACTAGTTTTGCAAACGTAAATGAGCAATGCTCTCATTTATTTTGTTCCTTTCATGGTGGTTACTTATGTATTTATTCTGTTCTTGTTTATTGTTATATTCTAATTAAAGCATAATACACTCATTAATATCCTTGTAAATACGCTTTTCTTATGATATTTATTTATCATTAGTTGTCTCAAGAGATCGAATGCCATGTTGTTATTAAATAGATTGAACGTAAAACGTATCGCCTACAGTTTCCTCAACACATTGTCCACAAGTAGCTGGGTTACAGCACTGCGCCACTAGTGCTAACCACTGACCAGTCCATGACCGTTATATCAGTAATACAGATTATATTGCCTGTAACTATGCTTAGCGCTGAAATGAAAACATTAAATATTAAAATATGTTGACGTTACAAAAATATGAGCTAACAGCATGTTCAAAATAATATTAACTAAACACATTTAGATAATATAGCGCCTTTAATAGAATGTTTAACCTAAGTCAAAAACTCAAAATAATTATATTTCGATTACGTCTTAATGTCTAAGTATTGTCAAGAGAAAGACATTGAAATTAATTTATATTACTATTAAAAACATATAATACTAATAGTACAGTATTAATAGGCGTGTCCAGTCTGGTGCTCTATGACTAACCTCAGATAAGATACCACCAAATTGTAGTGGTACTTTCCCATCCGCACACCCATTTATGCACAATGATATTTGACCAACTACCCTGCGTACGTAGATGTTGACTCACATGCACACCCATACACCAACAGTGGCAATGACTCGCCCTCCTACCCATTATGTACAGTGGTATTAATGGTAGGACGTACAACAATTTGTAATTTATGACATAACACACTGTGTTATGAGTGGTAAGAAAAAATAATTGACCTAGCCACCGACTCATTCACCTACAGTGGTTATTTTCCCTCCCACTCGCCCATTGTGTGATCGTTCCATCCATCCTTCCATTCACGTACCCTGGTATTGAGTACCAGTACCACATACTCCTAGTTAACTTTTACACATATGGTGGAGTCAAAAATGATCACAGCCAATTGTCTATTTATAATATGTTTATATAAAACCAAAATCTAGCTAGGTAGATCTGTACTTTGAGTACACGTTTGGCTTTTTCTAGCTTATTCAAAGATACTGATAAACATAACACTTTATAGTAAAAAACTGTTAGGTTAAGATAATATTTATAACCAAAAGAGTAATTAATAACTCATCTAGGGGACCGTTATGTATTTTTTATTTAGTGGATTTTTCCTGTCAGATAGTAAGATTTCTAGTAAACTGTTACTTGCGTATGCAACATTTAACTATGCTATAAGAATAAATAAAATATAATAATATGTTTATGATGATCAATTACAATATTGTATACTTTTGAAGATAATAACTATAGTATGTATGGAAATATAAAAAGAAAATAGAGTGTGATTTGTTATAATATGGACTAATGTCAAGTATGGACTGTTTCTTAATAAGATACAAATTAATTATAATCAAAACAAAGATGCTATATGATCTATTTTGTAACTCTATAGATTATTAAAAAGAAATATTTAAATTGAAAAAATAACTTCTCTAACTAAGCTTGGGACTTGATAACACTCAGATAGACGAACACTTCGCTACCCTGACTCCCTTTCAGTGTTTCGTGTTGAGTTTGATTGCAATTAAATCCTTGACAGCTGAATTAAACTTACTCCTAATTAAAATTTACAATTGAAAACATTCACAAGCATTTGTAAATTGCTCTTTCGTCTTTCATCACTTAAATTGTCGTTATTTTATAAAAATATTTTACTAAAAATATGCTATAAAGTACAATAAATTCTATAGATTAAATGTACTAATATTTGAAAAGCACATTATTAAATAATAGGAATGAATCATCAAGGAACAGAGAAGCAATTATATTCTAGTAGCGTAAAACGTATAGGCCTAGTGGAATGAAGAGCAGGACTATCATTGTACAGTATTTAATCATTGGTCATTAGTTTAAATTGAATTAGGAGATGCATTCTAATGGATGTAATGATTATGTAATCGTTTAGTGGTAATTCTACAGTAAAGTATCATATTTGTAATTGTGATAATGTTGTATATATAAATAAAAAGCCAAATTGACTGGTCACTATTAAAAAAAAATAATAATAAAATGAATTGGACTAATAAACTTGAAATCAGTATATTTTATAAGCTGATGTGTTTTTTATACTATAAATACTACTGATAAAATGTCATTTTTTACCCATGACATTTAAAAACAATGTCCCACCCGCCCGCCCACCCATACACGTACAGTGGTATTGACCCACCTGCCCACCCATACACGTACAATGGTAATAAGCTGTCCGTGTAATAAATATCAATATTACTGTCCGTGTAAGGGTGGGCGGGTAGGTCAATATTACTGTCCGTGTAAGGGTGGGACAATATCACTGTCCGTGTAAGGGTGGGCGGATGGGTCGATATCACTGTCCGTGTAAGGGTGGGCGGGTGGGTCAATATTACTGTCCGTATAAGGGTGGGCGGGTCGGTCAATATTACTATCCGTGTAAGGGCGGGCGGGAGGGTCAATATTACTGTCCATGTAAGGGCGGGCGGGTGGGTCAATATCACTGTCCGTGTAAGGGTGGGCAGGTGGGTCAATATCACTGTCCGTGTAAGGGTGGGCAGGTGGGTCAATATCACTGTCCGTAGTAAAGGTGGGCGGGTGGGTCAATATCACTGTCCGTGTAAGGGTGAGCGGGTGGGTCAATACCACTGTACGTGTAAGGGTGGGCAGGTGGGTCAATATCACTGTCCGTGTAAGGGTGGGCAGGTGGGTCAATATCACTGTCCGTGTAAGGGTGGGCAGGTGGGTCAATATCACTGTCCGTGTAAGTGTGGGCGGGTGGGTCAATATCACTGTCCGTGTAAGGGTGGGTAGGTGGGGTTAAGTTAGGTTTGCTCTACTTTATAAGCTCTATACTTTATAAAGCAGAATACTTTATAAGCTCTAGATACGTACTAAGAAATTTTTTAAAAACATTTTTAAATAGGTAATAAATATAGTGATTTCGACTTATCAGAACCTCTTTTGCCTTATTCGCCATGTGAGTGAGACGTTAGGATAGCAAAACATAATATATAGGGTAAATTTAATATTAAGATATCTAAAAATAACAATATCATACAAGTGAGTTGACACGAACGTTGTGAGTGACAGGGTATCCTATAGTTTTTATTAAATATAAAAAAAATCAATATAAAAATATGTTAATTGGCTTCTTCTGTTTCTCTATTTAAGTAAATGACTATTTCACAAACACGTCATTTATTTTCATACCAAGCATTAAGACCTTTCTATTTAAATGGTGGCAGCATATTTTTATTGAGAATAATGTTTTTGTATTCTTAATTTATATAATTATCAGTGTTTGAACTAACTGTAAATACTTGTTCACTCTACAGAAAAATAGTTTTGAGACACGTACTGCCTTTGCTGTTACTGTCAACCAAGTATACAACATTTACTTTCATAAGTGAATGACAACAAAGATAGATTGCATGCTGGTTCCATCCACGAAACAACATTACACTTGAATGCCAATTGTTGCAGCACAGTAGGGGCTGGGGAATCATTTACGTCAGGCAGACTTAGCCAGCAATTTTCAGCAGTACAAATATTGTCACATGTGTTTAATTTGTCTGTAATGAAATAAATTTATGATTTCGTTAATAAGGTTACAAAACAAAATAATAATGTCCCGACAATAAAATTATTGGGCATATAAACAAATTACATCACCACTGTAAATGTTACATTCTTTCAGCAAAAGTGACCATATTAATTTATTTTATATCTAAAATGATTTTATTAATAATAATGATTTAAGCTTTTAAATGTCATAGACTTTATTTTGTTATTAGGGAAAGATGAATTCAAACTATTGGTTATTATTCCAATTTATCAACATAAAGATGGAATAGGTATGTAATTTCTGCAACTAAATCTTTTGACATTGTTGTTATTAAACCTGTTACATCAACCCGAGCTAACCAACGTTAAATTAAATACTTTCTGATAACTGTTCTCTTAATCTTCAAATTATATATTTCTAAGTACTACCATATTACAAAGCAATAATATTACACAAGATACAATTGTATCATTAAACATTTAAACTCCATAGCCTATAAATAAAATATATGTTTCTCTGGGCGTGGGTTATATTTATTTATTATACCAACGGCATTACACCAATTTACATTGTTATAAGAATAGATGACTTAAGGCTAGAAGAAACAATGATTCTCAATCAAAAGTCTACATCAACAACTATACATTCACTTGCACTGTGAAAAAACATAATTTGTTGAAAAGCTAAAGGTAATATTCAGAAAGAGTAACGAGATATAAATTTGAAAACATTAACCAGAAATCAGAGATAATCCACTAACATTATTAACCATAACAATAAGATAACAACACAATGGTAACAATATGAACTAGAAAAGAAATAACAAACAATTTTATGAGGTTAACAAAACATTAATAACATCTGAAATATATAACAACAACTAACAACCCACCAGTCCAGCAGTAATGAGGCAGCCTAGCAAAAACTTTTTCAGATTGTGAAAAAGAGAGAAAACTTATAAAAATATATAATAAAAAATGTGATACTATGCTTAATGAAAATGATGAAATGATTATAGTAATATGGACAGCATAACAACAACAAGATAGACGGGCCCAGAAGACTTGCACCAGCTCATGTAGAACGTCCTCAATCAGCAGCAGCAGCCCTCCTCACCACCGCCAAACTGTCAGAGAAGAACAGTTATATAATCTTCTACATAGGCACTTAATGGATTACAGTCAGCACTTTTTGGATTTTATACTGAGTAGTATAATGGAATTTATATGAACTACGATACTATGTCAAAACTAAGCTTTAGAAAACCCCATAGGTCACCGATGTAACTTTGTATAGGCCTATTGTTTAAATTGTCTAGTCACTATATGATTTAATTATTACAGTAATACGATGTAAAAATAATTTAAGAAGAAGAAAAGAATGTAAGAGTATTTTATTTTGTATTTGTTTTTATTACAATTATACGCTCATTTCCCATACATATTTGCTATTAACTCACTCAAAGAAATGAAAGATATAATAAAAACACTTAAAGGTAAACACTACTTATGAAAGTTTTTAAAAAGTTATAAAATCAGTAATGTTAGCCCCGAACAGCATATTATCTATTCCTTACGTGTATGGATCAACTGTCTGTAATCTGCAAGAACTGGACAACGCATTTTGGATCAAAAATCTATTTTCAATAATATTAACAGATAATAAGATAATATAAGCA
This sequence comes from Stictocephala bisonia, assembly GCA_035578905.1. Taxonomy (NCBI): domain Eukaryota; kingdom Metazoa; phylum Arthropoda; class Insecta; order Hemiptera; family Membracidae; genus Stictocephala; species Stictocephala bisonia. Next base: position 1,617,926 of record JAQJVL010000176.1, on the reverse strand, counting down.
ATAGAACAAAAACTACAAGCCAACACCGTAGTAGTTCGTCTATACGACTAATATTGGTGCATTCCGGCCATAAGTTTTTCTCATTTTTTCAATTTTAATATAATCTTGATGTAAATTAGATTCATTATATAGGCTAGGTGTCATGTGTATTTAATGAACTTAATAGAGACAAACTTGTGTTTAATTTTACAGTTTCGACAGATTGACTGACACACGTAATGATGATGAACAGTTACAGTTCAGACCAGTTGCAGTGGTCTCAAGTAGTGTTCACGTAGAGGTGAGGTTTCGTGAAGAACCAGAGTGAAAAGAGCATCACAGCTAGGGGAGGGGGTGGTAGAAGGCGCCTTCTATTGTGGGAATCGATGACGATGAGTTGTAGATTGTAAAATTAAAAATGCTGTTCTGAAACAAAAGAACAAAAAAAAAAAAAAAACACTCCTATCTTGAGGTGAAATAAAACTTGTATTTATATTATTAAAAATAAACAAAAACCCCTTAGCATTCTTCTTATGTCTTATAGTAAAGTAAAATAATGCAGTTATTTGAATTTAATATTTAAAATACAAATTAATTAGGCCTTTTTTAGTGCTTGAAAATGCTTAATGTTTCTTGAAATATTGATTGTAATACGCTTGAATTATTGATTGTAAAAAAATAGCAAAGAGGAATTTAGTTTAAATTAAATGTAAGTTTTGCGATAAAATTTGAGCACTGAGATATGATGAAATTAAAAAGAAGACACAGAATTAAGCGTAATTAGAAATGGTATAAAAACCACGTGAGAATGAGAAACCACGAGACACGGGAGTCACCGTCGGTAAGTCAGATGCGAAACTGACAATGTGTCGTAAGAAGAACATAGCATCCCTTCCCCCTCTCTACAATAACTGACCAATCGGGGGTAGGTTCACTATCACAAAACCATTCAGAATGACAAGTAAACCTGACCGCTTGACATGTAGAAACTAGAAAGAATACTGTCCATTAGTGTTCATTTATATTTTAAATAAACACCAAAACCAATTAAGTTAGGGTGTCTTTGGCATGATAGTAAGTAAGGACTGTTTGGACTCCAAATAAAGCTAATGACTCAGGAAGTGATTGTATAGAGAGTGTTTTAATGTTTTAAAACGAAATGTTTTAAAACCTGACACTTGTTTTGTAAATTTAAAACAATACTTTATTGCAAATTTAAGTGCACGCCATGGGTCAAGAGTCCATGCCTGTCTTACCGGGGTAGAGATGAATACTGAGTGGCACATATAAAACAGTAGTTGCTGAGCGATCTAGCAGTGTCAGATCAGTTAGTCAGATCAGCTAAGCCGAACTCAGATAGTAACAATGACTACACTCGTTCGTCTACACTTATCACACTCATTCAACCCTCATATTCGCATATATATCTACGATCGGCGTCTTAAAGATGAATAATGAATAATAATGATGAATAGTGTTTGGGTACTATGTCGACTTCCTGCAAACATCAGACTGGGACTTGACCCAAAAGAAGATACAAGACTCTTCTGAAATTCTTTATGCTGTAGTACATTTGTTTTATTCTGTGAGTACACTGACCAAAGATAAAGTGCACCATCTTTGGGGAGTTATGCTCAACCCTAAATTGTATATTATTTATAATTAATTGATTCTTTTTTGCTGCAAATCTATTATTTTTGTTATTTCTTTGTTGCCAGACAAGGTAAAGTCTATATGCTGAACATACAACGTTTCTTTATTTCTTGCATGAGAAATAATTCTTTAACGCACAATATATATGTGAATCTAAATGGCAATAAAAATATTTCATCATTTTGACAATTTACTATTATTATTTTTAATATTACAGCATATGGACTTAACCAAATGATATATGCTAAATATAGTAGTGGTTTTTTATGAACCAATAACTTGTTTTAGAAAACAATGCTACGTTGACTTGTAAAATAAATGTGTGTAAAATAAATAGTGATTCAATGGTATATACATAACAGTAAGTCAACCTAGTTTGACTAACATTTCCTAATTAACTAAAGACGAAAAATATATTTCTGACATTTTTAACGTGGGTAAGCCTAGACAATTAGAAGAATGTACGGTACAATATCAGTTATGCTAAAATATACTAACTTCATTTCAGTTCATATTTATTTACAACTATTTTGTATATAAATACAAAGTATACATTGTAAAGACAATTTTCAATCAATTATCTACGAATATAAATGTATCTTTTAATATTCTAAAAAATCATGCTATCTCAAAATATAATATAAGTTTATGGCGAGGCACGTAAAGTAGACTTCATAAATTTAAACACCGTGGAGTTGAAAAATGTGGCGCAGAATGGAAGCACGTAGATGGTTGGAGATTGAATTCTCCAGCACCCATCATTTGTCAGAACACAAACCAAAACTTTTGAACAGAATTATGAACGTAAAACTTTGAAATTTTCAAAGTTTTCATCAACAATCATATTTTATCCAAGCGATTTTGAAAATATATTTAAATCCTTGTGTAGAACAGTAAGTTTTATTGCTAAAATGTTAACGAAAAAGAGTTGAACACGATTATTTTAAACTTAAAATAAATATAATGTAATATATGTTGCAAAATACTGAGTATATATATGAAGCTAAGAATTACAATCCTCCATGAGGGCTAAATGTAGTTGTCAAAATCTTGTGTAAGTATGTGACATTGGAAATTTTTCTGTCCGGAATATTTACGTTTTGAAAAAAACACACTGCCAGTTCACATTGCCTACTGGGGGGAGTATGAACCTTATTCTACAAGTGAAGTAGGGTGAGTGCACCGGTGAATGGATGTTTTAAACTTGAGTTTCTACTTGAAATGTACATGGGGAAACAGGTTGTTACGCTACAGTGTGGGAAATAGTTAAACGTCTTGCCCCTAATTCCTGAAGATAAAACTTAATGTATTATGTTTAAATAGAGTATTGAAAATACAATTTATCGTACATAAATTATTGCACCACTAAATGACCGATTGTTTAATTAATTGTTGGTTAGGATATCGATCTTAAAAACGAGTAAATATTTATTGTTAATTAAATATAATATATTGCAGTTCAATAAATAATCAAAGAACAAAGAAAAATATAGCTTGCCTTGTTTGTATGTGACGCTATAATGGGGGATCTGAAGATTTACTCGGTGAAACACTTAATTTTGTTTTGTTACAAACTGTTTTTGACACTTTCTTTTTGAACCAGTGACATGAAGTATTCAGACAAGAAAGGCTTAATACGATGTTATTTATACGAAACGGTCATTCACTGGGAGGTGGACATTTATGGTTGTGGTTACTTGCTTTTGACCTTGAACTCCGCCTTAACCACTGAGTCACCAAGCAGCTAAGTACAGACATTTAAGTATCTTGATGACACACTCAACTTGATCTTATAAATCGACCATGCTCTTCAACCTCTGTAAATAAGGGTGTAATCACCTGACACATTTTAGTTTGGTCATTAATATTCTTTGCTCTTCGACTGTTCCAAGTTATAAAGCCTACATAATTGTTTGAAGACAAAGCTTTCTGTTAATAGTGTTTGATTTAGTTTTAAAACTGACCACAGTTAGTTACTATTGCTACTATTATAGTGATATCTTATATTTCTTTTCATATTATTTTGTAAGTGGTAGATTGGTAGGCAAGCAAACCACCATCATACTTAATTTTTGTGTATGCAACCATTAACATAATGCTTTATTACAAAGTTTTATCCTCTGGGCAAACCTAATGGCCAAAATGTATCTTTGAAAATGTATACAGTTTATTTATTATTTAGAAAATATTATTGGCTCTATGTGTAAAATCACTTTAAAAATCTCATAATATTATTAAAAAAGTTTTACTTTCCTTTTGTATTCTTCCTGAATAAATATTTGTTTTAAATGGTGCAACAACTTTGCTTTGGATACAATACCAAAGCTATATTTATGTATTTCACTAACAAGCTAATACAAAAAAATTATAACGATTTTTTTGAATTAGCATAATACTGTATATATACATACAGTACAAGTACTGTAAACGTCACACAACACAAGTTTATTACAATATAAGCACAAAATGCACACATATATTACAATACAAGTACAAAATGCACACATATATTACAATACAAGTACAAAATGTACAAATATTATAGTGATTGAATATAGTGATATTATAATTATAACGTAAATAATACTAGTAAGAACAAAAAACCAAATCATTAATATTACAAATTGATATTAATAAAAATTGTAACATTATTGTTCTTAATATTGTTTTAAGAATAATATTTCCAATTGTTACTCGAAACGTCATGGTAAAAAACATAACATCGACAGCTTCAATAAACATATAAAACTCATTAAAACGAATTATAATCTCATCTTCAAAAGGATTATAACGTAAATTTTTAGTTAAAACCCGTAGTATAATAGGTATCGTAATACGGAACTTACAGTAAAAAAATCAAGTAAGAGTTAAAATTATAATTTTATCAAAAACTTCTAAATTACAGTTTCGTTAAACTGGAATACACAACGTACAATTAACCACCACAGTACAATTTGTTAAACTGGAATTTATAGAGTGACAATTAACTATGGAACCCCTTTTTTAACTTTCAAACAACAACAGAAAAACATGAAAGTTAACACACCATTACTAGTGATAGTAACCTAAATTTCTGTTCAATTACCGACCTATGACGCCTTTGGTGGCCGGACCACAAGGAGTCAGAACAAAATCTTTAATGAGAGCCTACGTGAAGTTGTATATCAATTTAAAAGTCTTAGTTTACTGAAAATAATGCGGCAAACCGGATTTCAAAAGGTTGAATTAGTCGGAAGAAGTTAATATTTGAATTTTAAAACTGTTCCCAGCTTGTAAAACATTAAGTGTAACAATTTAAAATAATTGTTAACTACCTAAGATCAAAATAAGTGTTCAAAGTGTCCTCCTCCCGTTGTCTGACAATGTCCTCCTCCCGTTTTCTGACAATCTCCTCCTCCCGTTGTCTGACAATGTCCTCCTCCCGTTTTCTGACAATCTCCTCCTCCCGTTGTCTGACAATGTCCTCCTCCCGTTTTCTGTCAATCTCCTCCTCCCGTTGTCTGACAATGTCCTCCTCCCGTTGTCTGACAACGTCCTAGGAGGTTGTAAAAGCCTACCACTGCATTTTGAAGGTAGTCATGAGGAATATCTTGAGCTTCTTCAGATATGAGTCGTCTTAGGTGTGTCAAATCTCGAGGCCTAGTACAGTAAACGTTATATTTGAGGTACCCCCAAAGTAAAATAAATCAAGCGGAGATAAATCCAGAGAACGAGCAGGCTACTCTGCTGCACCGCGTTTTCCTATCTACTTTTGAGGGAATCCAAGTATTGTCTAACGTCAACGCCATAGTATGGTGGTGCTCCATCTTGTTGCAAATAAACTGTTTAGAATTGTTGGCCAAATCTAGCTTGTAGAGCAGGAATTGCCTCACCATTTACATTTGTAGATACAAGACAGCATTTAAATTACCACTAATAAAAAATGGGCCTAAAATTGGGACATTTTGAATACTTACTTTAATTTCAGGTAATTAAACGTTGTTTTAACTTGTAACACTTAATGTTTTACAGTTTGGAATAGTTTTAAAATTCAAACAACAATTTCATCCGACTGGATCAACCTTTTGAAGTTCAGTTTGTGGAATTATTTTTAGTAAACTAAGATCTTTCAATTTATGTACAACTTGACATAGGCTCTCATTAAACATTTCTTCTGACTCCTTGTAGGCCGTCCTCCAAAGGTGTCATGCGGTCGGTAATTGAACAGAAATGTAATGGTGTGTGAACTGTCATATTTTTCTATGTTGTTGTTAAAAAGTTAAAAAATGGGTTCCAAACTTAATTACCACCCTTTATAAACAAGTATCAACAGACATTCTAATATTTGTTTTATAAACGTAAATGAAATATTTGACCTATTATTTTAAAAATTAAACAAATTATACTCTGAATCGAGGTTGGAGGATGATATTTTAATAGTTATTAATGAATTAAACTATAAAAACAGCTGAAACATACTCTAATATAGGAAATGAGTTTCCTTAATTAATGTTACTTCATTCTCAACGATATCACTCTCTCGGCAATTGACATGCACGTGTTCAGTAAAGCAATCTTTGATATTTCCTTCTCCTTTCCTGATCTCAAGCTTGACATTTACCACATCAACCTTTATATGTCATGCCTGGCCCCTGTGTGATATATGGTAAAGAGTCAACTGGACTTAATACCGTATTCTTTTGTACGGGTATTTACTGTACATTTTGTATATTGTACATGTATTTGATGTACCCCTACATGAGGTTAAGTTGTAGAGAGGAGGGCTTTACTTTACTTCTGGGAAAATAAAGACATCTAATTAGTTTCATTTTCATTTTCAAAACGAATAAGTATTGAGCAAAATTTGTTCTTTTTTTTACGAGTAAATTCCAATACGAGTAAAAATTTAGGTCATTAAATATAATTAGTTACAAAAGTTACCACTTTAATTTAAAAAGACTTGGATGATTGGTAATGATTCATAATTTAATATATGTAGACTATAAAGAAACCTCTTTAATCAAACATATTTTGATAAATCATTAGACTTAAGAATCTGAAGAGGCTTTCGGCCATATTGGTTTTAACCTCCTAAGAACAGTGTTATTTGAGAATCCATATTTTTCGTCACTTAATGGCCAAATTTTGTGTATGTTGTGTCAAATTCAAACGTTATTATATTGCGCATTGGATTTGTTTTTTATATTTTTAATACATGTGCCTAGTTTTATAAAATATGTAAAATACAAATTTCAAACTTTGTATTTTTTGTATTTTTTCTATAAAACTAATTAGGAAATATGCTAAGAAATTCTTACACGCAATTTCATTCTTGATCAAATGCAATTTGTTTGGAAAAATCTGTTTAGTTAATAAACCATTTGATTTGGATACGAGTGATCTTGTGTCTGGTTCGATAACAAAATTGTTCTTATATGATTAAACCAACATGGTCGACATCCTCTGCAGACTGTTGTAATCACGCATTGGATTGTAATCACGTATTGAAAGTATATCAGCCAACCCACCCTTACAACATTGGTATTGACTGACTCGCCCATTCATACACATACAGTGATATTCACCCACCCTCCCACCAATATATACACACAGTTGTTACCAAAGCTCATCCATACTGCTGTTATTTGAGCTAATCAGTTAGCCAATGATAAGATAAAACATGCTATCTAATACAGTGTACATGAAACAAAATAATCTTAATCTCAGATAGTTTGTAACATTTTTATTCACATACTGGGTCATAAGTTGAAGCTGATAAAGTAAAAGCAACTTTACTCCACTAATTGTCCTAACAAGCAATAGCCAACAAATAAATTATTACCACGCGATAAATAATTTATTTATCATGTTGATTTGTTACATTTATTTAATTAGTTTTTCTTTCAATTTACTAGTTCTCATCGATGTGTAACTAACCATTTAATAATTTACTTTGTTATACTAAAATAATATAACACTTAGTTTTACTGAATTATTATATTCTTACGATTACTATTAAATAAACTTTAAGGGATCAATATATTTTAGTTAGTAACTAGACTCACCTTCCCACTCAGAGAGACTGGCATCTGAATATTAAATCGATACACACGCAACATATCTTACGTTTCGAAGTACATGTTATATCTTTACTCAAAAATCACTTCTAAACAAAATGATAATTATTAACAGTTAAAGATAGTACTTTCTACAGGTCATGTTTGTTTACCTTAGAATTTTGGTATCATATATCTAATTCTCACTTTTTGATGGAGTATGTTGATGATGTTAGATTGACTTTTTTCTCCAAAGATTGTGATATTGTACGGTTTTCTGAATCCTAAATTCACTTCTCTAGGCTCTACCTATAAAATAAAATAATATATATTTAGTCTTTTCAGTATAACAAACTTACTACCAACAGCAAAATTCTTTTTATAATTTATAGTTATTATTTTTATTGTCCTTTTGTATTTTGAACGTCTTAATATTTTGTGTTTTAGTCTAATTTTAAGAATGAGTCTAGTGACCTTAAAATCACCTTTTGTAAATTTGCAAACAAAGATATTTATTATTATTATCTAATTACGAAAAATATCACAGAGTGAGTGAAATCTAATAGTATATGTTATCTAATATAGTGTATATGAAACAAAATAATCCTAATCTCTGATAGTTTATAACTTTTTTATTCACGTTATGGCCCATAAGTTCAATCTGATAAAGTAAAAACCACTTTACTCCGCTAATTGTCTTGACAAGCAATAGCCAACCAAATAAATTATTACCATGCGATAAATAAGTTATTTATCATGTTGATTTGTTTTATTTATTTAATTTTTCTCTCAATTTACTAGTTCCCATCGATGTGTAACTAACCATTTAATATTTTACTTTTTTAGACTTAAATAAAATAACACTTAGGCAATTCTCATAATTCTCATTTAACGGAAAATAAAAATTTTAAATAAATGTTTTTTATTTATTTTTTCTGTTTCGTGCAGAATGGTGGTTAATTTGTTACATTATGTTGTTACATAAATATCTGCTAAATTTATGTAAGCCATAAGTTAAAAAAACCCATTAAATCTACATCAATTAGCCAATGGCTAGAGTGATTATTATTATTCATTATTCACTATTATTTATTAGTAAGACACCGATCGTTAAGATATGGGCAAATATGAGGAATGAATGAGAGTGACGAGTGTAGTAGATTAACGAGTGTAGTCATTTTGTAGTCAAGGTTGACTGTTTCACAAAAAGAGCAATTTATTAATATCCCAATATCCAGGTCAACTAAGGGACTATAGGTTTACGTGGAGATCAAACCACTTAGTGTTGATCTGATTTCCAGCTAACTAAAAAGCCTGAGAGTCAGTTATATCCCCTGCACAAAAGCTGAACATTGATTACCATCTAATATGGACGTCCCAGACTTGGCAACCAATAAGTGGACGCCGTGTTGGTATTAGGAGAACCAAGCATAGAACCCATCACCTACGATCTCCTCAACATGTTGTCCTCAAGTAGCTGGGTTACAGCACTGCGCAACATTGGTGAACAAGATAAATTTCATATAAAAGTGTACGCACGTACATAAAATGCTAGCCCTTTTCTTAGTTTTTATCTAACATTTGATTCTCGACATATCAAATAACCATTTGATTGTATTTGAATATCTATGAGTATTTGATTGTATTTGTATCGTATATTATTTATTTATAAATAATTTGTTTAAAAATTTTACTTTAAAAATGGCAGTACTGTACTTGTTCCGTACTTAGTATAAGTTATTGTACATATAGTTAGTTGTAATTCATAGTTAAGTAATTTAATAGTTTGTTCCTCTTATTTGTATTTATAATCTCTTAAGCATAAATTGTTATTCCCATACTCATAATATATTCACCTGTTACTGTATTGAAATTTAAATAATATTACTGGCCTCTATGCACATGCACTTGTCAAAAGTCAAATATCAGGTGACATTGTGTAACCCTTGTAACTGGTGGTGTGAACCCCGTCAACACGCTTCACCCGTATACCTAAAATTAAACCCCAGTTGAACTCATGATGTTATGCAGAACGGTTCGCTCGGCGTCGCGATTGCTGTGACCTCTTTTATAGTGACCTCTCTTTTGGTTTCATTAGTCAGTGACCGTGTTTTCTCGTCTCTCTACTCTCAATCTACTCCGCATTTAATTCAAGGCAAACTCTATTCAGTGATGTGTTGTGCTAAAAACTGACCGCTGGACAACATCGACACCCCAGGCCTGGTGGATCCATCTCTACGGTCATCTCAACTCTTCATCATCTCAACATTCCTCGCAGAAGATATGTACTATCTCCTCTAAAAGGTACAGTTGGTTCTTTTTCATTACTTTCTACTTATAAAACGCATATCCCTGTGAACGTTCGTGGTAACGTCTTTTGTAGTGTTTCCTCTACTAAAGTGGATGTTAGTTGGTCCTCCGAAAAGGCACTAAGCTTTAAAAATCTCTCAAAACGCCCTCAATACTAAATAGTACTAATTATAAAAAGTTAAGTTAAGTCTAATGTGTACTTGTGTTTTGTCATAATTTCTTTGCTACATCATATTTTATGGGATTAAATGTTCGTAGTTTTTAAATAAATGTATACGCTTATTAGGCTGTATCAACGGCATGTGAAATCGCATAATTTCACATATAAAAAACAACTTGTTGGTGAAATGTTCTTGAAGATAACAAGAAGTAAACACGTTACTGTTGTAGAGAAACAGTCTCAGATATCTAAATATCTGCAACTTCTCTCTTGTTACGAGATTTAATAATGTTTGTTCATGGTATATCCCTCGCAGTTTACCTAAATATATGTTTTAAACTTTAAGAAAACGTATATTGTTTTTAATATTCTATATTTATGATAAAAACTATATGCAAATATGTATTTATTTAATTTATGCATTATGATAAATACAAACAATAAAAAATCAAGGTAAAATTTATTGTTTGTTCAAAAAGTTGCAGAGTGCTGATAAGTTCACTATCAAACATACAGTAATATTAAAGTGTATAAATATATATTTCATGACCTGAGCAATAATATATGACCTTAAAAATCACTATATTTTTTCAGGAAAAAGTTCCAAGCTGTTATCGAAAAGAAATTGTTGTACCCTTTCGTATCATGGGGAGGAAGTAAATCTTCCTCAAAATATTGTCTGCCAGGTTCCTCCATAGATCGTACTTTCTTTAACAATTGTTCATAATATTTACAATATGACGATTTCTGTAAAGTATCTCCTAGCAGTTAAATATATGGCATCTTGCCTCACAAAAACCCAGACTCTGTGCTGCAGCGATGGACTACTGGATTCACACATTAAACTACACCCCAGGGAAATTAACAGTCTAGAAAGCAGTCTACTGTGTGAATCATCATTAGGATATGGAGTACTGGACTTTGGACCAGCTGATACTAATCACGTACATTTAATATTGAAAAAAAAAAAAACTCCTAAGTATTAACAGATGGACAACAGATCCATATACCAAATATATTAACTTGGATAAGTAGTTATCGAAAATGTACACGAACATGTCTTTGAAGAGATGAGATTAAATAAATCCATAAATCTAATATATTAATTAGCATATTTAATTTTAATATTTATACAACATTTTATGCGATATTTTAATTATATTATTCAATTAACTATGGTATTTATATTAGAAGGACAGGTTGTAGACTTAGAACATATGAACATATTAAGACCTTCATTAACGATAAACTTCCAGATAAACTGGAAAATATATCGTTTCACTGAACCTAATTAAGTTTGCTACAAGCTAATTGATACATATAGTTATTTATACAGATTATAAAGTCTGAGGACAAGTAAATTCAAACTGGACTAGGCCTACCTAAACACAAATATTACGTTTTAAATTTTCAAAAGAGAATTAATGAATTTTATAGAGTAGTTAGTTAAAGTTCAGCTTTATAAGCTGGTCAGCTGATACCCATTGGCTATTCATTTGTCATGGGGCTTAACTAATGGCACTTTCTATGGAATTGTCGGTCTTAGTTTGTAATAACATCTAAATTCTCTCATATACACTCATAAAATCCCTTCTAAATTCATATTCACCAACATCTAGAAGATCGCTGTCTTAAGAATAAATAAATTTTTAATCGCTAACGAACTGGAATATGACTACAAACTAGTAGTCCCAAAAACAATGTTCAAATTGCATAATTAGGATTGAAAACACCTTGAAATGAGTTATTTTTGTATGCAATATAATTTGTGGGATTTTTCAGTTATTACAGTACATAAAGTGTTAATATGTACTTCTGAGTTTACAGCACAGAAGATTGTTATTTTGAGGTGTAAAATGACCAGTACGCTTTTCAAATGTGGCATTACACAGACAATTTACCAACTTTACCGTGATATAATGTCGTGGAGAGAAGTGAGTTACACCACTGATTGGTTTGTTTCTTTGTGTTCCAAAACAGCTGTTAGTTGTGTCTCCTTCATCACTACCACCAAACTGAGTTTAACTCAAAATTCTGTGATCGCGAGTTTTATTCTGGCAAATGACTTGTATTGACTGGTTGATAGGTTTTGATTTGAATTACAGGCTACATGGAAGTGTCAGTTATGGCATCAGATAATTCAATTACCTATTTTTTTTTTTTCAACTAAGGTAAAAGTAAATTTTTAAATCCAGATGGCTAGTTATGTTTTATTACGGAATATTATCAGTTTTTTTATCATATTAGTGTATGCTTGAAGGTGTGATTGGCACTTACATTTATAATTAATAGTTTATTATTTATGATTTATAATTTGTGATTTATGATTTGTAACTTATAGTTGTATAATTTTAAAGTTAAATTAGTTTTCTAACTTTGATTCTTAATTAATTTCTTATAATAATTTATAATTATATAAGAGTCAACTATAATACAAGATAAAGAGTAAAAAAATATAATATTAAATCAATTAAACAAATCATAGTTGCATTATTTCAACATATTACTGTAAATGGTTTATTTGGAACGTCGCAAACAAGAAAATACACATGTAATATATACTTATTTGTTAAATACTATCTATAAAGGTGTTTGAGACCTATATTAAGACCTGTATAGATTTCTGTTACAGACAGATGCAGGGAAAATAAATGCAGCAATTATGCAATAAACTTATTTATTTTTTTAATCTTCTTTTTAATGTTTCTTTTTAAATAACAGAGCACATACTGGTAATCTGTTTGCAGTATCGTGCAAATCTGCATAAAACTAATTTTGTACAACCAAATAAGAATTGAAAGTGCGCCACTTTCTCATTTGTTTTCAGATCATCTTAATGCATATATTAATGCATACGCACATTATGTCGGCGTAATTCAGCTGACATTAATATCTAATTGCTGTTGCTTTAACATGATTTGGGGGCTAGTATTAGATTTTTCATTATAAGTAGATAATATTTGGAGATTTCCAATGCTTTGAGTGTTTAAGAAACATATACAACGTTTCGACAGGTATAACAAACTCCTGACGTCTTTAGATGTACTTACTAACTTAGCGGTTACTTACTAACCCCATTTCTGATCTAGAATGGGTTAACGAAAAAAAATTGTTTTAGATGTAGGCTAAGTTAGTAAGTACACCTGAAGATGGTCGAGTTTGTTATAACTGTCGAAACGTTGTATATGTTTCTTAAACACTCAAAGCATTGAAAATCTCCAAACATTATCTAAATATCATGATTGTGGTATTGAGAGCCTGCCTAAATAACGAGAAGCTGACAATATCGATGATGTATTGTTACAGTTTGTTATTCATCAACTTATATATAGTACTCGTAATCAAGTATTTTTTTTAATTGGTTAGTCTATTGTTTTGTAATATATAATTTTTTAATAAATTACATCAGATTTTGAGACTTATACACTTACTTTGTGTAGTAAACCAACTAGCCTGAGCAACAACAACCAATCTACTGCTTCAAATTAATTCGAACACTTAAGAAGAGTTTTCTTTGAACTATCAAACTGAAGTATTTGTCAATTATTAAATAATAAAAATATTAGTTGGCTTGTTTGAAGTATTCAAGATACATTTGTCAATCATAGCCAACTCCATCTTCAGAACATCCCATGTGTATAAATGTCTAGATTTTCTTCATCCTAAGATTGTGTAATACAATACAAGTTATAAAATGTCTCAGTTGGATGTTGTATATGAATGTCAAAGCGTATTTTATTTTCAATTGTATATATATATATATACTTACTGTTACAGTTGGCCCAGCCAAAACGTTGCGCGTAACCTTCAGAAGATGAGCAGGGTGGGGGTACTTTTATAAAACCGTTATATTGATCATGTGATCAAAAACTAGAAAATAATAGCTACCGGTGAGATAGAAATTCACCGGTAACTAATTCTAATTAGTAAATATAACCTGTCTTTTTTATGGAATCTATTTATTGATGTTTTAGAATGGTCTGTTTAAAAAATTATTTCTGTTAATTTGGCCTAGAAGACATTGTTAGTAAACTTTACTCACTATTTAATAATATTAACATTTAAATACGGTTAAGTAAATACCTTTCTTATACAGTAGAGTACCACTATTCCGAACTTCAGTAATCCGAAAATCCGCTTAATCCGAAACAGAAATCGACAACGGATTTTGGAAAAATTAAAATGCAATTACTCTAAGAACCACCAATTTTCATCTAAAAATTACAAGAAAATATTATTTCAAGTATTTAACTGTAATAAACTTTCAAAATATTACTTTAGTTTGGAAATATCAGTTAAATTGCTTTGCTTTAAAGAAGAACTCATATCCCTCGAAACTAAATTACCATCTCAAAACATGGTTGCGTTGGGGTGTTGCTCTACGTAGTGTAGTGTGAGTGTATCTTTAAATTATACATCAAATAAATAAATAAACACCGTATGGTTTTGACATTTTTAAATTTATAAGGAAATTGTTATCTTTTTGTAACATCTGTGTGATCATAATATAATATAATTTTGTTATAGTAAATTAAACATTAATATTTTTTTAGGGATATGTAAATAGTTATCGGTTTTGGAAGCAAAAATAAAATAGCTCTACGTTGTGAGAACGGTTAGGCTAGGCCATTAAATCCATTGTTTCTTTTATACGTAAATACATATTAAATATTTATAAATAAGCTATCACAAGTTTATAAATACATCGAATCTGCTACTCCATGTTTATATATACTATTATTATTTATTATTGGTTGTTATATAGATACTGCATTGAATTACTTTTAAGTTGACCGTTTATTATGTGAATTTTGTTTGTGCAAAATATAGTTTACTTATCATTAAAAGTGTCTCTACAGTAGTTTCTGCATTCTAATAGAATATACTTGTGCTTTCACTCAATTGAATACATTTTTAACAAGTATAATTATTTAAATATTGCACAATTAGAGTAAAATTATAAAAAAATTTACTATATTTAAATTTGAAATACTAATTCAAGCTTACATAACTAAAAAGGTAAAGACAATATACAACGATCTTTCAATAAATTCTAATGATACAGATGATAAATTTGTATTCTGGAAGATACCATCGCTTTTAAGAGTTTTGACAAATCACTTGACCTGGAGAAAGATTTACAGCTCTCTGGGCCACTTCAATATTCAGATCAGCTACTATTTTCTGATTGAAACTCTCCAATCGCACATTTTGAATTTTTTAACCATTCCCAGATAATAATGTAAACACGAGTGAGCAATTATAGCAATGCAGTCAAAGTTGTGGGCACAAATATAATGTTGGTTATAATACATAACTTAATAACTGTGTTACTATTTGCATTATTTTATTAGATCTCCATTTAGTAACATTACCATTTATACGTTAAATATTATAACAACTAAACAATTAAAAGTCGCTTGAAAGCCCATCCTATTTACAAATATCTTACTGCATTAAATAATTATATTTGCACTAGTATTTAAACTCTTGTATAATTGTTTAATAAATAGTATTTGAATAGAAAGCCATTAATACAGTTTGAACTGATCTTTAAACTTTAAGTGTATTCCCTAAACTCAAAGTAGTTCGAAAATAAGTTTAAATTAATGTAAAGTTCACCAAAACATCTTACTTATTCTTGCAAAAATAAAAAGGAAACATTAAACCTATTCCAAACTTGCAGTGCTTTCCAAAAACTAGTTTCATGTCTTTTGTAAATTTTTCATATTGACAGCTTACAATTAAATATTTAATAATTAATTGTTGATAAAACTATGTATTCTACATATAAAACTGAATTACGTTTTAATACTTAGTTCAAGCTACAAATTTCCTTTGGCATCCCTAATTGTAATTTAATTTCTTTTCATTCTTAAATGATTCACTCATTTATACTGATTACATTTTACTAAATTGTATGCATCTTGATAATGTACATTATTAAATTTATAAATCAGTGTTCGATTAGAGATATTTTAGTAACTTTTAACTTGAATAAAGGTTCGGCTAGTCTTAACAATCACACTGTAATGTTATACATATACTCTAAGAGATAGGTTCGTTTCAGAAAACACCTTTAAATGGTTTTTAATGGATCAGATTACAAATTTCCCTATACCACAAACTATCTTTTGATTTAGATTAGAAAAATATTTTCTCTACTGCAATAAACCGAGTTCCTTTTGCAAAAGAAGAAAAATGCTGTTACGTTTAAAAACAGAACTTCCTTGACTGAACTTTTTGTCATCACATACTTTGTTTCATTTTTGAAATCAGATAAACTTGGACACTGGCAAGGTATTGAATTGTACACAATAATCGACCAAGCATCAATAAATATTTTGGTTCAGCTAATATTTTCTTTTAATCCAACAAAGAGACTCAGCAGGATGGCGTCAAGTACTTCATGGTTACTATAAGCTGGTTGGAGACTGTCCAACCGGTAATTGACTGAGCTAGCCAACTAGTTCAGTCAATTACTTTTTTGCATATGGAGCTGATATCTAATGTATGAAACATTTTTCGAAACAGTCATTAAACGACCTTTCCTGTTTGTAAAGTATCCAGCACTATTCAGTAGGTAGTGTGTCTGAAGTTGAGGTCCCACGGTATGATAACGTTTATGGAAACATTTCATACTGATTTGAAGTATAATATCTCACTGAAACTTTTTTAACTGAAACAATAAGTCCAACTATTAGCCATTCGTCACGTCCCCATCAGCAGTAGAAAATTATTTGGTAAGCGTTGTTGTAAATTGTAGGTATCATCAAATTACAAAAAATAGACTTTATTTTAATTAATACACTTTTAGCTAACATTAAAGAATAAATACCTACACTTCCTCCCTTTACAGGCCAGAACCTATTGTTTTGTTATTTTATGAAGTTAAAATCGTTGCTAGTATTTATTTTAGATTAGTAGTATATTGTTTATTATTAGTAACATGCTTTTTATTGCCTTAAAATGGGCATTCATTATTAAATGTTATCATAAAATGATAAATAGACAGTAAAATTCAACTTGAATTAAAACAATAAAACCATTAAAAATCTGGGTATAGTTGTGGACTACATAATTGTATTTACTATCCATAAAATTATTATGGTAAAGTTGAAGAATATCTTATTTTACTGGGTGAAGTTGAAGCTAGGTAGTCCTCTATAACACCTGGGGCCCAAAGGCTTAACGTGACTTCCGAACCACGTGAGCGGCAGGGCAAATACTGTTATGGTCACATCGGGAATAGAACCCGGGCCGATTCCGTGGCAAGCCACCTTAGCCCCCTAGTTACGGCCGCTCCTAACATTAATAATGTAAAACGTATATTACATTGTATGTATATGTGTGACTTTAATTTTGTATACAAATGCTGACCAACGTAGGCTGAACATTTTTATAAATTTATAAGTTTAGAAAATACAACGCTAACTTGTAAAACCTGTTTGTTATGCCGTTGAATGTTTTGTTGTTAGTCTTAACACAAACAAACGTTTTGCATTATATTAATTTACAATAATTTTACTGAAAAATTCTCTAATAAAAATGATATCTAGATGTAAGAATTGCCTAGACTGTTAGTTGTTATATGTTTGAAAACATAAAAAACAAACATTCACAATAATTCAAGGATATTTACATTAGCTAGAACATTTGCATAATGGACTTGCAAACCACGTACCCAACCATTGTGACATCGATATACACACTGTAACGTTATCTTCTGTTTCCCTCCTCCTCCTTCTACCCTTTGTATTAGAATTTCAAATTACTACAAAGCTGTAATCTCAGTACTAACTCCTTAAAAGTAATTGGGGTTGAAATATAGGAAGGTTAGGCTAAGTAATAATGTATTTGCTTGAATTAAAAACATCATCAAGATCACCTCCAACGGGTAATTAAATACATGTATTTACTAAGTAGGTTTATAAATAAATGTAATGCTTAATCTTTAGTCTTTATCACAAGAAACAAACAACTAATATATTTATTTAACACCATAATACCTGTTATATAAATTTACAAAATTGTTTAGGTTTATAAATAAATGTAATGCTTAAGCTTTAGACTTTATCACAAGAAACAAACAACAAATACATTTATTTAACACCATAATACCTATTATATAAATGTACAAAAATGTTTAGGATGATCATAAAATGTATTACTCATTAAAAGTACAAAAACAATCTAAAAACATCAGTTAGTTAAAAAAAAATCACTAACATTTTATATTTAAGAATATTTTTTATTTAGAAACGTTATATCTATGATATTAAATAGCTCATTTATTTGGGTCAGTTCATTTAATTTTGTGATTTCATACACTTCATTCGACCTATCAAAATCTACTAGATTTTATAGAAATAACGTTGCTTCTTTGTCAAAACTACAGAACATGTAACGTAGATAAAAGTTATTTGAAAATACATTACAAAGATGGCAATTGAATAGTTGCGGGGACTGTAGTTTACGTTCTGTAAGAGTACATTGACTTAATTAATAGCATTTATTTTATGCTCTTGTAGCATACTTTTTGAAAAACAATATTGAACTGTCGTGGTAAAGACTTCAGCAACACACTATGAGTTAAGCTTTATACTTTATTTGAAATTGCTTTAGAAAAAATGGTAAATCTTAGTATTGAGTAAATATCTTTAATATTTTAAATGTAAGAATATCGTACATTTTAAATTGATATGCAAAGTGACTCATACAGAGTTTCTTGTTTTCAAATCCTTAGATATAAATATTTCTCGTTTAATTTTCAAATTAGGTATTATAATTGTTTCATTTTTTCGTTATTTTGGTACAAAGGATGAGATCTGAGTAATTTGAAAGGAAATTGATATGTATAGAGAGTTAACTTGCAATGTGCACTTTAAATTATTCATTTTTATACTATTCTTACAATACTTATAAATTAAATTAATTGTTTAATTCAACAAGGCAATAATTAACCATTAACAAGATGCACAAGTTCTTTTATTTAAAGAATACGTTCTTTGTCGTAAATAAATTAAATGAGTACATTTCGAAGCAACTGCCATTATACTAAGGTTCAACATTCTCATTAAAACGACACGCCCTAAATTGTATGTTTGCATCGATAATAAACAAATGAGTAACAGAAATAACTTTATGGTTAACCACATCGAGTAAGATGGATTATATTTTAACTAGCCGTCTGCCCTTGCTTCGCTACGGTGTGGGTCTCCATTTTTGTGAATACTTCTCACATGGCTCCCTCTAACACGTTTCATCGATATGCTCGATCTGCAGCATCGGTATATAACATTATTACACAGTACCTGTGCTTTAAGGAATGCTGAGTGCTGCCGTGCAAAACGTAATACAATGAATGGAAAAGGTAAGCTCCATCACAATGCATAGAAATAACCCTTTAGTGGGGAGTTCTCTAACCAAGACTGATCCACTCCATATACATGTTAAACCACAATTAAAATGTAAAAAATATAAACACATGTATACAATTTAAAAAGAATTTTTTGCACGTAAATGTACAAAACAAATATATAGAAAACGTGTAATAATTTAAAACTCTAAATACATCAATAGGATAAATTTAGACATACAACATACACCATAAATATAGAAAATAAACCATATTTCTTTACATAGTAGATGTTATAAATAAACTAATATTATCCCAAAAACAATCATCCCTATGGAACAATATTTAAGGGGATGTTTTTACCCCTTAGGAGTATTTTTCAAGTTGAAAATACTTTAGTTGTCCTATTTAAGACCTGAAGAAACAGTGTACAACATTTCAGCTCACTACTTACATGGGAAATAGGAGAATTACTGATGAGTGACTGAGAGCTTTCTCTTTTAAGTATACAGACTAGCCGGCTACCCTTGCTTTGCTGTGGTGTGGTTCTCTATGCTTTCTTATCTTTCCACCATGGTCCTCTCTGACCCGTTACATCGATATAAAAGTTCGACTGCAAAATATACGGTGTAATTAATTATGAACTCTTATGAATCAATAGGATAAATGTTAAACACACAAAATAAACATGTTTATTTATTTACAAAACAGCTGTTATTAATTTACTAAAATCAACCCAATGTTATCCTTATGGACATTTTTTTAGGGGTGGTTTTACCCCTTAGGAGTATTTTATCAGTATGAAAATATTTTATTTCTCCTGTTTAGTCAGCAATAAACATTTGTACCGAATTTCAGCTCTGTAGTTTGACGGGAAGTAGGAGAATTAGTGATGAGTGAGGGCTTTATATTTTATATAAAGAGAATACACATATAGATATTTCGTATTTTTATCTTTATAATTCTAAGCCAACTAGTAATTTACTTTAACATTTATGTCCTAAGTATATAGAAAAATACAGTTGTGCGTATAAAAAAGTAAATTGTTTTTACAGCATAACATTTTTTTTAATTGCATCATGAATATTCCGTGCATGAAATCCTGGAATGTTATAATCCATGTTACAATAACTTATAATATGCCTATAGTAAATATTTTTTTATAAAAGGGTATCTCCTTTTTTACCTTATTCAACCTATAATGCATATCGATTTGTGCAGGGACTTATTTAGACATAACAAGTGACAAAAACAATGGAGTACAAAGTTAATATTACCTATAAAAATTTTCAGTCAGGGTCAGAATTCGAACAAGCACTATTTCTATGTCAGGCTCAAAGTCCAACGCATTAGACCGCTCAGGCAACGACTGTACGGAAGGGTTAAAATTACTTCTTACGTATAGACAGCAATCATTTGATTGTTCCATATATAATGGTAGGTATTTTAACTTGCTAATATTTTAAGTATATTATCCAACATATTTGTAGACGGTCTCAGTTATGAAGGAGTATTTAAAAAATACTTTCCGTAGTGATTGAACAATCATCAATGATCAGCATACATTATGTTACATACAATTTTATCATTATGCATAAGAATTATTTGTTAACATTGGATATTCCATCATTGGTAGAAAATTATGGGAGCTTTCCAATGTCTCAAATGTTTTAAGGAACAAACAACGTTTCGACAAGTATAAAAACTCCTGTAGTCTACAGGTGTTACTTAAAGGTAGTAAGTCTACATTTACAACTACATTTTTTGCTTCAATCCATATTAATTTAAACCCCTAAAACCTTCATGCTTACGTTTTTACGTGCTTACGTGCTTACGTGAAATGCGTACGGTTGACGTTTCAGAGTCACATGTTCTTAAAAACTATCATACATAACACAATTATAACAAAAGAAACTGGTTTGTGGTACCTAATCCTCCGTTCTGATGGAGTTGGAAAATCAAACACTGTATAAGTTGAATATTTTTTTTCTATTCAAGAACCAGCTCTGTGTATTGCTGTACATTTTAATAATTTGTCTTTCTTTTTAATTTCATATTGTGTATTATATTTTGTTATAAATGTATTATTAGTGATATTTTTCAAGAACACGAAAATTTCTTAACAATAGTAGAGCCTAACATGTGAAGACGACATGAGTGTTTAGCTTATTACACCTGTCGAAACGATGGGTTTGTTCCTTCAATAATTTTGTATATATTTAAGTTATTGCGTACTAATAATTGACTTCATATTATTTAAATGTATATTATTTGTTATTTTGATTGCTGCATATATAACTAGTAATACCAAAACTGTAATCTTTGATATTCTCCAAAAAGTAACAAAGAATTCTTGCGACTGTATACAGCATTAACAATGTTATAAAACAACATAGGCCCACTGATTGTTATGTCACTGTAATTTGTTCATAATCTATGCTCTAACAGGTTTAAATAATAGGTCCCGGATAAGGATAGGATTAGGCCTATATATATCCAACTTAAATTTCATTTTGTGGTAAAAGGCTCACAGTTCAGTGTTTTTATCCGACTTCCCCTATAAAAAGGTTAATTACAAAACCCAGCCAGTAACTTTCTGTTCTAAGGACTAATTTAAACTGGGATGTTGTTTTTTATTCAGTAAAGTGAAATTTTAATTGGGTCTCTTTTATGATGGTGTCAAGCTAACGTTTTATAGATGTTTAACGGATATTTATTTCTACGGCATATTATGTAGCTTTATGGACGGACCATAGACTTAACTATAGGTATATTCATCAAATGTAAGGGGGGAAAAAAAGCAATACTTAATGCACTAATCAAAACAAACAAACATAAAACAGTTATATTTTAAGTTCATTACCTGCTTTGACTTTCTTCCATATGCGTTAGCATAGAGAAAGTATTGTGATCGTCCAAAAAATATTTTTTTACAGGTTGGTTTAAAAATCTATTTTAGAGTCCCCTGAACCCAAAAGGTGTTTTTTTAACAAAAATTTATTTCTATCCATCTGCATATTCAATTCGTTGTAGATCTAACGGGTGGACAATTTTTTATGAAATTCCGTATATAAGTGTATTTATCCAAAATCTCCAAACCACAAACCATTTTTTAACTTTTTTAAATTTTAGTTCTTTTATTTTTATGGGCAAAAAACAAAAATAAAATTTTCTCAAAAACGGCTATGATGATTTTGATTAAATTTTCATAAAATATGCAAGTTACAATTAAAATATGTTAGTAAAAACCACACGTCTAACGTTAATAGTTTTTTATTTATGGGGAAAAATCTATTTGGGAATCAAACTGGTTATTTTCAAAGTTTTAATTTTTTAGTGTTTTAATATGATGGGCGAAAGTTTGTGCCAATTATTTGGAACCATGTATTATTATTTTATTAACATACAATGTTGATCCAATCTAAAACTCTCAATTTGGGTTCAAGTAGATACACTATATTCGGAGTTACTTTAAATTGTAACCAAACTATCAAACCATCAGAATCTGCTTTGCTGCTAGGTATTACTGTGGATGAACGTCTAAATTGGTCAAAGCATGTAGATTGCCTCTGTGCAAAATTGTCATCCATGGTTTTTGTAATCAGAGTATTAACATCTGTGGTCTCTAAGGAAATCCAGCTTCAGGTATATTATGCTTACGTTTATAGCCGAATTAAATATGGCATTTCCTTTTCTGGCTCATCAAGTGACATATTAAGAGTTTTCAGGTTCCAGAAGAGAATGGTTAGAATTATTGTGTAGAGTAAATATTAAACACCACTGCAAGCCTCTTTTCCAAGAACTACCGGACATTTATATCCTTGAAGTGTTGTCTTTCTTTAAAACGAATAGTCACTTATTCATAGAGAACAAAGCTGGTCCCTTGTACAACACTCGGAACAGAAACAACATGACGTATCCCATTAACTGGCTTACACATAGAGAGAAGGGTCACCATTATTCTGCATTATGGAAAAGGTCATTATGATTCAATAAATTGTCTAGCTAAAACTAGAATATTATCATTGAAATATTTTGACTTGCACATAATTTTTATTTTTAGTCACACAACTACTCAAAACACATTTTATGTATCGCTAATATAATAGATGGTAAATTGTAAATTCAGCAGTCGTGACAAGTGTTATTTCTCTTTTGGTCATTAGGTAACAAAGGAAAATGTGCACCTATATGGCTCACGTAACAGTAGTTCGGGTGCCATAATTATGTTTCAATTTTTAAGCGCAATTACTATACCAAACAAAATACATGTAAATTTAATATTATATAACATCAACTATTTAACTTCTACGTGGTTTTTACCCACCCACCTACCATACATGTGGAGTGGCACTGACCCACCCAGTCAGCAAGTGGGGCGTAAGTGCATACAGGCAAAGTGATATTATTCCACCCACCCACTCATACACGCACTTAAAACTTAGTAAATCTAAGAATAATATGTAGACATTGCTTTTTATAACCGAATACGTCTTTAGTATATAGACTTTGCCATTTCACGACAGCAATAATCTCATGATTTAAGAAGAAAATTCCATTTTCTGTGTTAAGCTGCCAATGGATTCACCTCAAACAACTTCTTTATTGGTTTAGTTCCTAACTTATATTGGCATACTTAAAGTAGCCCATTACAGTTTTGGCACCGACCCACTCAAGACATTTGCCTCTAAATGTCTTTTGTGGTTTGTAACAGTAGTAATTTACTTGTATTATATGTTTCAGTTTGTGCACAAAGGGAACGTCACATTACTGTATGAACTTGTTAGTAATTAAGGGAAAAATTAATTGCTTTTACTGTGGTTTAAAACTCAATAGGCTACTTTTCACGAATGTGTACTTCCACAAAAACTCCTCGATAAGTTATTCGTTCTCTTCTGCATGGTTACATTAAAAATAATAAACAAAATCTTCGTATTACTACATATAAATTTTGGACTTCACTACTGTTAATTTTACTACTGATTAAGTATGGTCAACGTTTCGAAATGAAAGGTAGTGTACACTTTAGATCTGTTAGGTAGGCTGAAACATGTGTCGTAAGGGTCAGATGTTTGGCAAGATTCTCACACAGGAGAATTAATATGTACAGAAGCATTGATTGCACTATAAGTGGCTGGAAGGTATTTTAAATGTAACAAATATATAAAATATAATTATGTTCAAGAATTAAAAGAGTATTATGATCGGAGACGTGAGGTATGTGATCCTTTAAGACACAAAAATAATATTATAAACTGATTGCCACAGTATTGTTTGAAGTGCAAGCTTAACAAATTGCAAAGTATATAGGCACAATTATCGTGACTAGTGTATTAAAACCCATGGATTGTATTTCACACCCCATGGTATGGAGTCTCTTTTTAAAAACATGAAGACTCTTTTTCATTAATAGAAGTATAAATATTGAAGTGCACATTAGTATACGTCAAAATAAAAAATATTGTTTGCAAAATATATTTTCACTTACTTTTCGGTGATAACTTTAACGAAATACTTTTATAAACTGTTTAAATACCATACAAATCAACATTTCTTTGAAACGTAATAATTATGATAACACCATGTGAAATAGCCCAATACAAATGAAAAAGATGGAAGATGATCAGAATCAATGAGAAAGTTGTTTGGAGTGGGTCTAGGTGTGGTAGTTTAATACCGTTCGAGATGTTTTCCAATCAACTGCATAAGTTTCTGATTGAAAGAATAGTGAGGCCACAAAACTGCTATTAGTATAATTTAAAAACTTTTGCAATCATACATATAATCTTTTTATGCTTTTTTATTATTTCTTTTTTATCTAATTTGTTACCTCAAAATTAAAACAATGAACTATATTTATAATTAAGATTTTAAAGAATTTCTCAGTATATTTATATAAATGCATTACTTGTTATTGTAGTAATAAGATCAGGAACAACACTTCTCATCTATCTAAAATCTTTATTAACTACAAAAATTATTATTTTTGCCTTATGTTTCTGTCTTTTATTAATGAAGAAAACTGAATAATTTAAAAAGTGTATAAATGTTATGAAACCTTATATTTCATTATTTAACAGTAATTGTATTCTTTAATTTAATTTAGTCAATCATATAATTTATAAATTAAGTAGCGCCTAGATAATAATACAAAACTTCTAAAGTTGAAAAAGGTAAAATTAAATATTATCTTATTTTACCAGGTGAAGTTAGGGCGAAGAATCGCTCTAATACTAACCTGGGGACCAACGGCAGCAGGGAAAACTGTTAGTACTGTAGTCTTATCAGGAATCGAACCCGGATCGTTGGCGTAGCAATCCACTGCCCAAGCCCCTTAGCAACACACTCTTATAGATATCTAACGTATACCTAAGGGTTTAATAGTTGTGTATAGCTCAAAAGTAAAGTACTATCTTGATATTTTGAATTTTTTAATATATTCACTAAAAAAAGAACATTTAAAAATGTATCAATGTATCTTTACTGTTTACTCTTATTATCTTTATAGCTCCTTTACAAGATTCCACTTTCATGTAACTTTTATTTATATGAAAGTGCGATTGCACTGTGGTCAGTATCACACCTCATTAAAAAAAAAAAAAAAATGAAAATGGAACTGATAAACACCAAATTATATTTACTAAACATGTAGTTCATGGAAGCTTTTGAGTTGATTTTGCCTAAAGTAAATCTGGAAAATGGAAGTATATTACTTAAATTACTTAAATATGTCAGTATTTTATTTAATAGTTTGTTTTGTAAAAAGGTTTAATCTAAGAACAAAAACTGAATTTAAAATTAAACAGAACGAAAATATATTTAATTTTTTATTGAATAATTGTAACAGTACTAAATATTTAACCATTCCTCATTAATAACAATAATTTGTTTGAAATGTTACTAATATGATTTGTTCAACTTTGTTCAAACATGATTTTTAAAACAAAGCTGTCGAATATATTAATGAGATAAACTCAGAAATTCGCCTCTGACAATACAATTTTGTAGAAGAGACATAGAAAGGATTATGGTCTAAACTATTTTTATAATTATTACAATAGTAACATTTCTTAAACATGTCATTGATGCAGTATATTATTAAAAACTTATTTTACGTGGTACGGTAGATAAATTATGTTTTATTTTAACAAACCATTCCTAACCCTAAAAGCACAATGGCTCATGAGATTGGACAGTGTAAGATTAGAAGAAAACAAGGATTTTGCATTCATTTCATAATTTAACACATATTTCTAGCATTTTCCAACATTTTGAAAAAATATCACTCACTATATATATATATATATATATATATATATATATATATATATATATATATATACATACATAAGGGTTTCTTAAGGGAAATTTTCTATCAAACAACTGAACTTTAGGTATTTTCTACATCAAAATACCCTAATACGTATTATTACTTGATAAAATAATTTGGAAAACGTATTATTTCTGAAATATGATATTACTTTTCAAGGAGAAATGTGTTAAAATATATTGTTTTTACAAAAATACTGTATTTACCCTTTGCTAGTATGCAGTATCTCCTTTTTTACCTTATTCAACCTATAATGCATATCGATTTGTGCAGGGACTTATTTAGAGATAACAAGTGAGAAAAAACAATGGAGTACAAAGTTAATATAAAAATTTTCAGTCAGGGTCAGAATTCGAACAAGCACAAGCATCTCTAGGTCAGGCTCAAAGTCCAATGCATTAGACCGCTCAGGCAACGACTGTACGGAAGGGTTAAAATTACTTCTTACGTATAGACAGCAATCATTTGATTGTTTCAGATATAATGGTAGGTATTTTAACTTGCTAATATTTTAAGTATATTATCCAACATATTTGTAGACGGTCTCAGTTATGAAGGAGTATTTAAAAAATACTTTCCGTAGTGATTGAACAATCATCAATGATCAGCATACATTATGTTACATACAATTTTATCATTATGCATAAGAATTATTTGTTAACATTGGATATTCCATCATTGGTAGAAAATTATGGGAGCTTTCCAATGTCTCAAATGTTTTAAGGAACAAACAACGTTTCGACAAGTATAAAAACTCCTGTAGTCTTCTGGTGTTACTTAATGGTAGTAAGTCTACATTTACAACTACATTTTTTGCTTCAATCCATATTAATTTAAACCCCTAAAACCTTCATGCCTACAGACTACGGTTGACGTTTCAGAGTCACATGTTCTTAAAAACAATCATACATAACACAATTATAACAAAAGAAACTGGTTTGTGGCACCTAATCCTCCGTTCTGATGGAGTTGGAAAATCAAACACTGTATAAGTTGAATATTTTTTTCAATTCAAGAACCAGCTCTGTGTATTGTTGTACATTTTAATAATTTGTCTTTCTTTTTAATTTCATATTGTGTATTATATTTTGTTATAATTGTATTATTAGTGATAGTTTTCAAGAACACGAGGATTTCTTAACAATAGTAGAGCCTAACACGTGAAGACGACATGAGTGTTTAGCTTATTACACCTGTCGAAACGATGGGTTTGTTCCTTCAATAATTTTGTATATATTTAAGTTATTGCGTACTAATAATTGATTTCGTATTATTTAAATGTATATTATTTGTTATTTTGATTGCTGCATATATAACTAGTAATACCAAAACTGTAATCTTTGATATTCTCCAAAAAGTAACAAAGAATTCTTGCGACTGTATACAGCATTAACAATGTTATAAAACAACATAGGACCACTGATTGTTATGTCACTGTAATTTGTTCATAATCTATGCTCTAACAGGTTTAAACAATAGGTCCCGGATAAGGATAGGATTAGGCCTATATATATCCAACTTAAATTTTAGTTTGTGGTAAAAGGCTCACAGTTCAGTGTTTTTATCCGACTTCCCCTATAAAAAGGTTAATTACAAAACCCAGCCAGTAACTTTCTGTTCTAAGGACTAATTTAAACTGGGATGTTGTTTTTTATTCAGTAAAGTGAAATTTTAATTGGGTCTCTTTTATGATGGTGTCAAGCTAACGTTTTATAAATGTTTAACGGATATTTATTTCTACGGCATATTATGTACCTTTATGGACGGACCATAGACTTAACTATATATTCATCAAATGTAAGGGGGAAAAAAAGCAATACTAAATGCACTAATCAAAACAAACAAACATAAAAGAGTTATATTTTAAGTTCATTACCTGCTTTGACTTTCTTCCATATGCGTTAGCATAGAGAAAATATTGTGATCGTCCAAAAAATATTTTTTTACAGGTTGGTTTAAAAATCTATTTTAGGGTCCCCTGAACCCAAAAAGTGTTTTTTTAACAAAAATTTATTTCTATCCATCTGCATATTCAATTCGTTGTAGATCTAACGGGTGGACAAATTTTAATGAAATTCCGTATTTAAGTGTATTTATCCAAAATCTCCAAACCATTTTTAACTTTTTTGAAATTTTAGTTTTTTAATTTTTATGGCCAAAACACAAAAATAAAATTTTCTCAAAAACGGCTATGATGATTTTGATTAAATTTTCATAAAATATGCAAGTTACAATTAAGATATGTTAATAAAAACCACACGTCTAACGTTAATAGTTTTTTATTTATGGGGAAAAATCTATTTGGGAATCAAACTGGTAATTTTCAAAATTTTGATTTTTTTAGTGTTTTAATATGATGGGCGAAAGTTTGTGCCAATTATTTGGAACCATGTATTATTATTTTATTAACATACAATGTTGATCCAATCTAAAAACTCTTCATTTGGGTTCAAGTAGATACACTATATTCGGAGTTACTTTAAATTGTAACCAAACTATTTTCAAATATTTTCTTTTTTTATTTACCTATACAGTATGTTAACGATATAAATTCAGCTAGATAAACTTTAAATTAATAATAATTTATTAATATTCTTACATTTCAAGAGTCAAATAACATAATTGAGATGATAGAAACACACAAAATATGTACCTTAAAGTGTCAATTTTTTTAAGTAGTCAAGTGTGGAGTGTAATGAGTAAGTGTAGAAAGACAAGTACATGTCAAGTAGCAAGTTTCGATACTGAGCATTATTAAGTTCTACTTATAAGTTTTCGTGTATCATTGTGACGATATCCTTTTGATGTAGATATATTTGGTGTTTAGATCTTCTTCAACGATTAAGTACAAGTACATGTTTGTTCTTATAAGTCATTTGCTCATCAATAAACCATGAAAGAGTAAATTAAAAGTTCATGTAATTAAATATAGTTGTATGGAAATAAAAATGAACTATATTAGTAAGAATTATTACCTCGATCAAGCAGCTCCATAAATAATTTTACTTCATAAACGAAAATAGAGAGTGGAATATAAATAATATACTTGCTATCACTATCCCTTTACCTCTAAAATATTTCATTTTGTGAACATTAATATGTAATAAACATAGTGTTGTAAATAAAGAAGTTTTGCTATCAAATATTAAGTGATTTTCTCGGCTCCAGCCATTTAAAATTTAGCAAAGTCATATTCCTTGGCCATATCGATAGCTAGGCAAAAAATCACTGTGTTACAAACGTCATCAAACATATGGTTTCAAAAGGTGCTTTCGACTGCGTGAGTCATCCTATTCTATTGGAGAAGCTTCGAAGGTATGGATTGAGAGCTAATGCCTTCATATTCTTTGCTTACTACATATCTATTGGGTATAAAGCAGACTGTCGCTTTAATGGGTGGTGGGAGACCTCATGGGAATTGGCTGCAGATAATTTCGGGATACATGTATCTACATGCAGATAAATTTATCTACATTTAAATTAAAATAAGACAAAAATCGTGATGTTCTCCCCACACTCCCATCACTTTAATTTGTTCAGTGTGAATCGTATTAAGCCATCAGAATCTGCTTTGCTGCTAGGTATTACTGTGGATGAACGTCTAAATTGGTCAAAGCATGTAGATTGCCTCTGTGCAAAATTGTCATCCATGATTTTTTTAATCAGAGTATTAACATCTGTGGTCTCTAAGGAAATCCAGCTTCATGTATATTATCACTACGTTTATAGGCGAATTAAATATAGAATTTCCTTTCCTGTCTCATCAAGTGACATATTAAGAGTTTTCAGGTTTCAGAAGAGAATGGTTAGAATTAAGTGTAGAGTAAATTTTAAACACCACTACAAGCCTCTTTTCCAAGAACTACCGGACATTTATATCCTTCAAGAGTTGTCTTTCTTTAAAACGAATAGTCACTTATTGATAGAGAACAAAGCTGGTCCCTTGTACAACACTCGGAACAGAAACAATATGACGTATCCCATTAACTGGCTTGCACTTAGAGAGAAGGGTCACCATTATTCTGCATTATGGAAAAGGTCATTATGATTCAATAAATTGTTTAGCTAAAACTAGAATATTATCATTGAAATATTTTGACTTGCACATAATTTTTATTTTTAGTCACACAACTACTCAAAAACACATTTTATGTATCGTTAATATAATAGATGGTAAATTGTAAATTCAGCAATCGTGACAAGTGTTATTTCTCCTTTGGTCATTAGGTAACAAAGGAAAATGGGTACCTATATGGCTCACGTAACAGTAGTTCGGGTGCCATAATTATGTTTCAATTTTTAAGCGCAATTACTATACCAAACAAAATACATGAAAATTTAATATTATATAACATCAACTATTTAACTTCTACGTGGTTTTTCCCCACCCACCTACCATACATGTGGAGTGGCATTGACCCACCTAGTCAGCTATACAGGCAAAGTGATATTAACCCACTCGCCCACCCATACACGCACTAAAAACTTAGTAAATCTAAGAATAATATGTATTGAGACCCATCCCCCCCACCAAAGCTGGTAAGCGTGCCAACCGGGGGATGGCTCAAAACAAGTCGAGCGATGGGATCACGGGTGGCAGTTGGAGGGTCAAAATAACACTCGGCAGCTGAGCAAAACTAATTTATTATTAAGAAAACAAACTGGCAGGCAGAAGGCCACAACATAAAAAGCAGAAGGCTACAATATAAATTCCCACTTAAATAAATAATAACAAACACTAAAACTACCAAGATACTACACAATAATAACAAACGCTATAAATACCACAAACTCTACAAATACCAAAATTTAACAATTAAACAACTACAGGGTGTATGGCCTATCTGCCGTTTAGCCTGAGACATCCCAAAACGTAAGAAAAATATTAAGCCCCCCAAAAAAAGTGAAAATTTAGAAAACTTTTGGATCACAACACTTAAACCGGCAATTTAGCCCGAATCCCTTGATTCCACCGGGCCAGGGAGTAAGCCGGAATCCCTGGGCAGCTCCGAATTAAAAGTTAAGCAAAAGAACAATAATCCCCTTTTGGTGAAAGTTTAAAAATTAAATAATTTAAAAGAAAATATAACACGGTACCGTTCGAGTAAAAATTCACTTCAAAACCCCCCCCTAATACACTTAACAAAAAAAATAAATAACAATAACTAGGCCTAAGCATATAAATCAATAATAACAGGATTTAACAATGGGGACCTAACAAATATAAAAATCTAAACAACTGTAACAAGAAAATAAACTAATTAAAAATAAATAACAATAAATATTAACAGCGAACGTTCTTTGTGTAATTTAAAGTTTTTCTTTCTTTAATAAATAAATATGTCCCCAATGGCTGTGTTGCATTAATCACTGTTCAGTCTTAGGCCTAGGCCACATAAATATATCCATAAACATTTTTTTTCTTCTTTCTATGCACTTGTTTTTTTTTTTTCTCTCTCTTTTAAACGATGCACCATCAAAACCCCCCCCAGCTCAGCCGCCGGGAAAATAAGATGGAAAGCACTGACCTGAGGACAGAAGACTCATACCCAAAGATGTAGGTGGGGCAGCAGGGTCACCAATGGCCTCTATACATGGTCCTCAGGCCAGGCTGGCAGTGTGGATGGTAGAACTTTGCCCGGACGACCGGCTGAGGGAAAATGTCCCACTCGAGGACCCTGGACTGTAAGGCACAACACACAGCACATCAAATACAGTCCAGCCATCACAACAAAATATTACACATAACAACTAAAAATATAAGGGTGCCTGATTTAACAAAACTTAACATGAAGAGACAAACTTATACATGATTGGAGGGAGAGATTAACTTTAGGCTATGAAAAATTATGTTGGAAAACAGATTTAAGACAAATTACAAATTAACAAATTATAAAAGAATTAATTACGTATATGGAACTAAAAATGACAAACTGAGAACTAGGCTATTGAAACATGAGCAATCTGTCATAACATGAAAATCAAACTAAAGATAGGCTAGGTTATTGTCCATGAACAAAAAGATGGTAAATCGGTAACTGCAACTTAAAAAGGCTCAACAAAACATTATACAGAACTACTATTAAATATGAAACCAGAGATAATAAAGCAATTAAAGTCAAAAAGGTAACAATGAGCACATGGCTCGAACCTAGGTTAAAACATCTAGACAAAGAATATAAATTTAACAAAACTCTGAAAACACAAGTAAGAACGATTAATATTATTTAAACAAAAGTATTTTCACCAAAAGGGTGATTAGATATTAAAACTTACAAAATGAACACTTACGTTTTAGTTTGTCTAGCCAAACATGGTAAGGAGGTTCGGCCGAGTAGAACACTTCTAGAACAATCTAGACTGAACAGACAGGCCAACCTGACCGAAGCTGCTGGAACACGGAACGAAACGGAACTGGGCCAACGGCTACCAACTACGCGAAACGCAGAGCGTGAGCGATCTCAGGCAGCCTGGCAGACAACGAAAAAAAACCGAAAAATGTACCGGTCAAAGACCCGGTACAACCTCCCTCTGCAAAACCTCAACACACCCAGGCAGGGGAGAACTCGGTACCTCAGGGAACCAAACAGAAGAAGAAGAACCTCCAAAGAGTGGTGCTCCAAGGACGCCAAAGAGAAACTAAGAGGGGGAAACCCCTCAAACAGGGAGCGAACTACCCTGACGGTCGGGCCCGACCAGAAAGGAGAGAAAGGAGACTCTCTCAGAACAGCCACCTAGGGCGCAGAGGTGATCAATCTCTTTGCCCCAAGAAACCCCCAGGAACACCAACTCCTGGATCAACCGTTCCCCGGAAGCCTTAAGCTGGGACACATGGGCTTTCCTAAACACCCTGCCTGACTGGGGATCAACCAGCAGAGCAGTCACCGGTGACAAAAACCTGTCGATGCGGTGGGGACCAGACCACCGATAGCACAACTTGGCAGCTCTTCGTTCCGCGGCCGAACTGACCGGGTGAGCCTGACAAAGAACCAGATCTCCAACCTGAAAAGGGTTAGGAGTACGACCCTTATCATACCTCCTCCTTACTCTCTCTCTAGCACGTAGCAGGTTGCGCCGAGCAGCCCGCCACGTGGACACTACGTCAGTGGCACCTGGCGTAGGTAGAAGATCCTCTAACCTCCACAAGTTGGACAAAGGGTTGTTAGGAGGGTAGCCATGTAGAATTTCGAAGGGAGTGGCATTGTGACTCTCATGCTTGGAAGAATTGAAAGCAAGCTGGAGCCAAGAGAGACTCTCATCCCAGGTGTTCTGCTTCTCAGCATGGAAGGTAATAAGGGCAGACCGAAGATTGCGGTTGAACCGCTCTGCATGAGAAGGCTGTGGGTAATAAGGAGAGGTAGTCACATGCCTGATACCATTGCCAAAACAGAACCTACGAAACTCGTGTGAGGTAAACTGGCTACCGTTGTCGGACACAAGAGTGGAAGGCACACCAAAGTGCTGGAAGAGTTGGGACTGGAGAGCACGGATGGTGAGCTTAGCCGTAGCACTCCGAAGTGGGAAAAGCCAAACGAACTTCGAGAAAGCATCCACACAAACAAGTAGGTAGGAGCTACCTGACTTGCTACGGGGAAAAGGACCCACGTAGTCGATGAACACCTTCTCAAAAGGACGCTCGGCCACCTCAGAAGATAACAACCCTAACCTTGCATTCTGACTAGGCTTGCTGAGAGAGCACAGGTGACAAGCCCGCACTCTGCCAGCAACATCCCGGTCCATGCCCTTCCAGATGAAGTACCTACGAATCTTAGCGATGGTCTTATGAATGCCAAGATGACCGCCCACAAGGGAAGAGTGATAATACTGAAAGACCATCGGTACCAGATGACTAGGCAGCACTACACGGGGTTCACCCCTCTGTCGAGGACGGCAACAGAGTACCCCTTTGGACAGAAAATAGGGAGGGTGGGCACCTCCCTCTTGAAGCTCACCTAAGATGACTGACAGCTCGGGATCTTTCTGCTGATGGGACAGTAGGTCGTCAAAAGCCAGAGGAAAATCCAGAAGAACAGCCCCACACTGAGCAACAGCCTCAGCCGGTGGATCACTGGGTTCGTGGTACATGCGGGAAAGAGCATCCGCGATGACATTCTGGGTACCCCTAAGATGTTGGACTCGGAACTTAAAAGCAGAAATTTTGACCACCAGCGACCAATTTTCCCGAGCTGTCTGGGATGGGCAAGAAGCCAAGACAGTGCCTGATTGTCTGTCTCCAGCAAGAACTCAGCGTGTTCCAAGAAACGCCGAAACTTGTCCGTACCAAAGACAACAGCCAGGCACTCTAACTCATAGATGGAAGAAGCTTTCCTTTCCTGGTGAGACAACGTCCTCGAAGCAAAAGCGATGGCTGCCTGACCCCATCAAACTCCTGAGAAAGAACAGCAGCAATGGCAGAGGAGGAGGCATCAGTCTGAAGAACAAATTCTCTGCTTAAATCAGGCATACGCAGGACAGGAGGTTGCATGATAGCCTCCTTGAGAGCATCAAAGGCAGTCTGCTGAGCTTGGCCCCACACAAAAGGGACACCTTTCTTTCGCAGCTCGTTCAACGGGGCAGCAAGCTCGGCCACGTTAGGGATGAAGCGACGGTAAAAATTCACCATCCCCACAAAACGGGCAATCCCCTTGGCATCTCTGGGAGGAGGAAAATCCCGAATGCCCTGGGTCCTCGCAGGATCTATGCAGACGCCTCGAGAAGAGATAAGATGACCCAGAAAAGAGATCTCAGGACGAGCAAAAGTGACTTTCTCTGGATTGACGGTAAGGCCAGCTGATTTGAGGCGACTAAGAACTTCCTCCAGATGTTGCATGTGTTCCCCGAAAGTCTCACTGTAGACAAGAAGATCGTCCAGGTAATTGAAAACAAACTTGAACTTCACATCATGGAAGATGGAATCAAGCAGACGAGTAAGAGTCTGGGCACCCACAGCCAGACCCATAGGAACCCTAGTGAACTGGTAAAGATTCCAGGGAACACAGAAGCTAGTCATAGGCCGTGATTCCTTCTTCAATGGAATCTGATGGTAGGCCTGGTTCAAATCAAACACACTGAAAAACTTAGCCTTACCGAACCAATCAAACGCAGAATGCAAATCAGGCAGAGGTACCGAGTCAATAGCGACCTTAGCGTTGAGCCTCCGATAATCCATCACAAGCCTAGACTTACCATTAGGCTTGGGCACGAGAAAAGCTGGACTGGCATAAGCGGAACGAGACGGCTCAATCACACCTTGCTCAGAAGATCTTCTATCATAGCCCTCATAACCTCCATCTTTGGGGGAGCAAGTTTGTACGGATGACTTCTAACTGGCTGAGAATCGGTGAGGTGGATCTCATACTCCAGAAGAGAAGTGACCCCAAGCTCAGCCGTAAGCACATCAGGAAACCGCAAACACAGCCTCCTAATGGCCTCCGCCTGCTCAGGGGGGAGATGACCAACTGGATCCACCTTGGGTTGTTCGGGCTCACAACCCACCTCTCTGACTGCAGGAGGGCAGTCAGAATCACCTACTAGGGGCACCAAAACTCGCCGATCAAACTTGAAAAACATCTGGCGCTTCTGGAGGTCAAGCACCATACCACTTTTGGAAATGAAGTCTGCCCCTAGGATACAAGAAACCGCCAGGTCCTTGGCAACAAGAAAACCCCACCTCCAGGAAAATCCTTCAATCTTAAAATGTAATGACGCCTTTAGAAGTATGGGTAGAGGAGTTTGGGATGCCGTCCAGCAAGTAATAGAAGAAAGGCTCGGTGTGCCTGACAAGTCCTAAGGCGTCAAGGGACTCAAAAAGAGAAAGGCTGATGATACTGCATGCCGAACCAGAATCCAGAAGGGCTCGACACACCGTACCACCAAAAGATACAAAAACGCCAGGACACACCGAGGTGACCGCCCTAAGTCCCAGGGAAGCCATGCCAGCAAGGCCCGAAACATCCCCGACGCTCCTGCTATGGGCACGCGTCAGAGGCAAATGGCCACGGTCAGTCGCAACAACGCGGGGAGCTACTGTGGAGGCAACCCCCCGCGCTGAGCGTTTCCCGCCCCACGACCTCGAGCACGTGGACAGTCACGTCGAATGTGACCAGGTTGGCCACAAGCAAAACACAGAACAGGAGGCCGAGAACCACGACCCTCCACTGGCTGACTCACACCTAAAGACATAGCCGGTCGACGGGTGGGGAGAGCACGATGACTCTCAGAATCCCTCCCTTGCTGGTCTGAGAACTGCACGCTGCGCGAAACAATGCACAGCTGATGCAGCTCCCGAAAAGTAGAAGGAACACCAGCAAAAACCAATCTGCACCGTTCTTCGGGAGAAATGCCATCCAGGATGACTCGAACGGTGTCAGCTTCAGAAAGGGTGAGGCGCAACGCTTGACGAGCTTCCTTGACTGAAGAGACATAGGCTGCCAGAGACTCGCCCCTACCCTGTGACCTATAAAATCTGTCCATGACCATCCTCTCCCTGAGTCGAAGGGGAAGAAATGACGAAAGTAACTCTCGATGGAACGAGTCCACCGAGGCATCACTGGCCAAGACAGAACTCAGCAACTCCCCAACAGGCCCTCTGCAATAAGGGAAAACCAGACGAAGCAAGTCCCCAGCCTGCATGCCGGGCATCTCACTAAGTCTGAGAAAGGCCACCAGAAACTTAAGAAGCTCCTCAGGATCCATCCCATCGATCACAGGGAGATTCTGGATCATGGGCGTGAGAAGGGTTAGGCAGCTTGTGGTAGCTCAGCTGCAGAAGAGCAGGTGAACCCAAAGAAGCAGTAGGAACGGCAGCTGGAGCCGAACCACAAGCAACCTCAACAGAAACGCCTGCAGGCTCAGAAGGAGCCTCAGGCACAGTGAAAACCGTTGTCTCAGCCTGCGGCCTCGACACGTTAGGCGACAGTGTGAAAGCAGGCCGCTGACCCAGACCCGTAGGAGTCGTGGAACCGGAGAGTGCCTGAAAAATCTCCTCAAGCCTAGATACACTCTCCAAGATCCACGCCCTATCCGACGGTTCCAACCCCGGCGCCCGGTTGACCAGCCTTAAACGGGCAAGCAGATGCCCCAAACGTGCAAGGCGGCAGGCCCGGTCACGACCCACTGGAGGTTCAAACTGCAAATCCTCTAACACCCCTTCCCAATCTTCCACCTTCCGTTTACAAATCCCCAACTCATCACCAACCTCCAGCAGGTCAGACCAATCCACCGCCGTACCCGCGGACAACTGCTCCCGCAGCAACCTCCGGAGATTCAAAACATCCCCTTCCGGAGTCACACCCCGCGACCTCAATTCGAAAATCAACTCCTCCTTGACCAGGAGCGCAACATTCTGCAGATAGGCCATCTCGCAAAACAAAATTCTCAACAATATACACAAAAAACGACAACTCCAGGGTCCAAGACGAACTAAACCCTCAGCCTACCGAGCCACTGCCGACCACTCCAATCCACCCATGAAACCCATTCAACAAAGTAACCAAGCGGATTGCCTAAGTTTTTTTTTTTTTTTTTTTTTTTTTTTTAAATACAAAGTTAAATGATTTATTTGGTTTTTAATTGTTTTTCTTTTTAAATAATTATTTATTTGTTTCTTTTTTTTTTCTTTTTTTTTTCTACGTATTACCAAGACACCTTGACGGTAGGTCGGCCAATCATGACCTACTAACAGGCAAACACCCACTGTCAACAACCAAGTGAGTTTTTTTTTTTTTTTTTTTTTTTTTATTTTAGGCAACCACGCTCTGCTACCAATTGAGACCCATCCCCCCCACCAAAGCTGGTAAGCGTGCCAACCGGGGGATGGCTCAAAACAAGTCGAGCGATGGGATCACGGGTGGCAGTTGGAGGGTCAAAATAACACTCGGCAGCTGAGCAAAACTAGTTTATTACTAAGAAAACAAACTGGCAGGCAGAAGGCCACAACATAAAAAGCAGAAGGCTACAATATAAATTCCCACTTAAATAAATAATAACAAACACTAAAACTACCAAGATACTACACAATAATAACAAACGCTATAAATACCACAAACTCTACAAATACCAAAATTTAACAATTAAACAACTACAGGGTGTATGGCCTATCTGCCGTTTAGCCTGAGACATCCCAAAACGTAAGAAAAATATTAAGCCCCCAAAAAAAAGTGAAAATTTAGAAAACTTTTGGATCACAACACTTAAACCGGCAATTTAGCCCGAATCCCTTGATTCCACCGGGCCAGGGAGTAAGCCGGAATCCCTGGGCAGCTCCGAATTAAAAGTTAAGCAAAAGAACAATAATCCCCTTTTGGTGACAGTTTAAAAATTAAATAATTTAAAAGAAAATATAACACGGTACCGTTCGAGTAAAAATTCACTTCAAAACCCCCCCCTAATACACTTAACAAAAAAAATAAATAACAATAACTAGGCCTAAGCATATAAATCAATAATAACAGGATTTAACAATGGGGACCTAACAAATATAAAAATCTAAACAAATGTAACAAGAAAATAAACTAATTAAAAATAAATAACAATAAATATTAACAGCGAACGTTCTTTGTGTAATTTAAAGTTTTTCTTTCTTTAATAAATAAATATGTCCCCAATGGCTGTGTTGCATTAATCACTGTTCAGTCTTAGGCCTAGGCCACATAAATATATCCATAAACATTTTTTTTCTTCTTTCTATGCACTTGTTTTTTTTTTTTTTCTCTCTTTTAAACGATGCACCATCAAAACCCCCCCCAGCTCAGCCGCCGGGAAAATGAGATGGAAAGCACTGACCTGAGGACAGAAGACTCATACCCAAAGATGTAGGTGGGGCAGCAGGGTCACCAATGGCCTCTATACATGGTCCTCAGGCCAGGCTGGCAGTGTGGATGGTAGAACTTTGCCCGGACGACCGGCTGAGGGAAAATGTCCCACTCGAGGACCCTGGACTGTAAGGCACAACACACAGCACATCAAATACAGTCCAGCCATCACAACAAAATATTACACATAACAACTAAAAATATAAGGGTGCCTGATTTAACAAAACTTAACATGAAGAGACAAACTTATACATGATTGGAGGGAGAGATTAACTTTAGGCTATGAAAAATTATGTTGGAAAACAGATTTAAGACAAATTACAAATTAACAAATTATAAAAGAATTAATTACGTATATGGAACTAAAAATGACAAACTGAGAACTAGGCTATTGAAACATGAGCAATCTGTCATAACATGAAAATCAAACTAAAGATAGGCTAGGTTATTGTCCATGAACAAAAAGATGGTAAATCGGTAACTGCAACTTAAAAAGGCTCAACAAAACATTATACAGAACTACTATTAAATATGAAACCAGAGATAATAAAGCAATTAAAGTCAAAAAGGTAACAATGAGCACATGGCTCGAACCTAGGTTAAAACATCTAGACAAAGAATATAAATTTAACAAAACTCTGAAAACACAAGTAAGAACGATTAATATTATTTAAACAAAAGTATTTTCACCAAAAGGGTGATTAGATATTAAAACTTACAAAATGAACACTTACGTTTTAGTTTGTCTAGCCAAACATGGTAAGGAGGTTCGGCCGAGTAGAACACTTCTAGAACAATCTAGACTGAACAGACAGGCCAACCTGACCGAAGCTGCTGGAACACGGAACGAAACGGAACTGGGCCAACGGCTACCAACTACGCGAAACGCAGAGCGTGAGCGATCTCAGGCAGCCTGGCAGACAACGAAAAAAAACCGAAAAATGTACCGGTCAAAGACCCGGTACAGTATACATTGTTTTTTATAACCGAATACGTCTTTAGTATGTAGACTTTTCCATTTCACAACCACAGTAATCACATGATTTAAGAAGAAAATTCCATTTTCTGTGTTAAGCTGCCAATGGATTCACCTCAAACAACTTCTTTATTGGTTTAGTTCCTAACTTATATTGGCACACTTAAAGTAGCCCATTACAGTTTTGGCACCGACCCACTCAAGACATTTGCCTCTAAATGTCTTTTGTGGTTTGTAACAGTAGTAATTTACTTGTATTATATGTTTCAGTTTGTGCACAAAGGGAACGTCACATTACTGTATGAACTTGTTAGTAATTAAGGGAAAATTAATTGCTTTTACTGTGTTTTAAAACTCAATAGGCTACTTTTCACGAATGTGTACTTCCACAAAACTTCTCGATAAGTTATTCGTTCTCTTCTGCATGGTTCCATTAAACATAATAAACAAAGTCTTCGTATTACTACATATAAATTTTGGACTTCACTACTGTTAATTTTACTACTGATTAAGTATGGTCAACGTTTCGAAATGAAAGGTAGTGTACACTTTAGATCTGTTAGGTAGGCTGAAACATGTGTCGTAAGGGTCAGATGTTTGGCAAGATTCTCACACAGGAGAATTAATATGTACAGAAGCATTAATTGCACTATAAGTGGCTGGAAGGTATTTTAAATGTAACAAATATATAAAATATAATTATGTTCAAGAATTAAAAGAGTATTATGATCGGAGGCGTGAGGTATGTGATCCTTTAAGACACAAAAATAATATTATAAACTGATTGCCACAGTATTGTTTGAAGTGCAAGCTTAACAAATTGCAAAGTATATAGGCACAATTATCGTGACTAGTGTATTAAAACCCATGGATTGTATTTCACACCCCATGGTATGGAGTCTCTTTTTAAAAACATGAAGACTCTTTTTCATTAATAGAAGTATAAATATTGAAGTGCACATTAGTATACGTCAAAATAAAAAATATTGTTTGCAAAATATATTTTCACTTACTTTTCGGTGATAACTTTAACGAAATACTTTTATAAACTGTTTAAATACCATACAAATCAACATTTCTTTGAAACGTAATAATTATGATAACACCATGTGAAATAGCCCAATACAAATGAAAAAGATGGAAGATGATCAGAATCAATGAGAAAGTTGTTTGGAGTGGGTCCAGGTGTGGTAGTTTAATACCGTTCGAGATGTTTTCCAATCAACTGCATAAGTTTCTGATTGAAAGAATAGTGAGGCCACAAAACTGCTATTAGTATAATTTAAAAACTTTTGCAATCATACATATAATCTTTTTATGCTTTTTTATTATTTCTTTTTTATCTAATTGGTTACCTCAAAATTAAAACAATGAACTATATTTATAATTAAGATTTTAAAGAATTTCTCAGTATATTTATATAAATGCATTACTTGTTATTGTAGTAATAAGATCAGGAACAACACTTCTCATCTATCTAAAATCTTCATTAACTACAAAAATTATTATTTTTGCCTTATGTTTCTGTCTTTTATTAATGAAGAAAACTGAATAATTTAAAAAGTGTATAAATGTTATGAAACCTTATATTTCATTATTTAACAGTAATTGTATTCTTTAATTTAATTTAGTCAATCACATAATTTATAAATTAAGTAGCGCCTAGATAATAATACAAAACTTCTAAAGTTGAAAAAGGTAAAATTAAATATTATCTTATTTTACCAGGTGAAGTTAGGGCGAAGAATCGCTCTAATACTAACCTGGGGACCAACGGCAGCAGGGAAAACTGTTAGTACTGTAGTCTTATCAGGAATCGAACCCGGATCGTTGGCGTAGCAATCCACTGCCCAAGCCCCTTAGCAACACACTCTTATAGATATCTAACGTATACCTAAGGGTTTAATAGTTGTGTATAGCTCAAAAGTAAAGTACTATCTTGATATTTTGAATTTTTTAATATATTCACTAAAAAAAGAACATTTAAAAATGTATCAATGTATCTTTACTGTTTACTCTTATTATCTTTATAGCTCCTTTACAAGATTCCACTTTCATGTAACTTTTATTTATATGAAAGTGCGATTGTACTGTGGTCAGTATCACACCTCATTAAAAAAAAAAAAAAAAAATGAAAATGGAACTGATAAACACCAAATTATATTTACTAAACATGTAGTTCATGGAAGCTTTTGAGTTGATTTTGCCTAAAGTAAATCTGGAAAATGGAAGTATATTACTTAAATTACTTAAATATGTCAGTATTTTATTTAATAGTTTGTTTTGTAAAAAGGTTTAATCTAAGAACAAAAACTGAATTTAAAATTAAACAGAACGAAAATATATTTAATTTTTTAATGAATAATTGTAACAGTACTAAATATTTAACCATTCCTCATTAATAACAATAATTTGTTTGAAATGTTACTAATATGATTTGTTCAATTTTGTTCAAACATGATTTTTAAAACAAAGCTGTCGAATATATTAATGAGATAAACTCAGAAATTCGCCTCTGACAATACAATTTTGTAGAAGAGACATAGAATGGATTATGGTCTAAACTATTTTTATAATTATTACAATAGTAACATTTCTTAAACATGTCATTGATGCAGTATATTATTAAAAACTTATTTTACATGGTACGGTAGATAAATTATGTTTTATTTTAACAAACCATTCCTAACCCTAAAAGCACAATGGCTCATGAGATTGGACAGTGTAAGATTAGAAGAAAACAAGGATTTTGCATTCATTTCATAATTTAACACATATTTCTAGCATTTTCCAACATTTTGAAAAAATATCACTCACTATATATATATATATACATACATAAGGGTTTCTTAAGGGAAATTTTCTATCAAACAACTGAACTTTAGGTATTTTCTACATCAAAATACCCTAATACGTATTATTACTTGATAAAATAATTTGGAAAACGTATTATTTCTGAAATATGATATTACTTTTCAAGGAGAAATGTGTTAAAATATATTGTTTTTACAAAAATACTGTATTTACCCTTTACTAGTATGCATTAATGTGAAAAGATAAATAAGTTAAATGTTACTATTGACAATCGTATTTAGAAAAATTAACTAAAGAAATATTTAATACAAATAAAAATGTCAATATTTTCAGTAGGAAAGCCAACGTTTTATTTAAATGTTTAGGATCCTCTTACTTTTACCAAAAACAAAAAAAACATGTTTTTTTACTTCATATATATATATATATATATATATATATATATAAATTATATTAATTTTAATATATATAATTTTATTTATCTGTTTATTTTGTGGGAATAAACCTTTTTATCATGACAGTGATAGTGTTTACAACAGAATGTATACATATTTTCCTAAATTGTCTTTTTGTAACCAAATAAATCACAAAATATTGGTTTTTACCTTAAAATACATAAGGGACAGTGTGGCTTTTAAACCACATCAATGGACTTCGTTAACTTCCTATCAGATTGACGTGGCAGAGACAAAGTCGATCAACTACGTGTATGTTACTGTGTTGAGCAACATTTGTATTGGTAATTGGTTTTATATAATATTCCTTTAACCATAATATTTAAATAACATTCATATTTCAATCATCTAAACTATTTATCAATACTCCTTAAAAACATATGGCAGGAAAATTATGAAAATATTAGAGTAGTAGGATATTTGTGAAAACTACAAGCTTAGGTAATACAAGGTTTATTTGCTGAATTTCCTATATTTTAAATGTGTTCTATTTTTAAATAAAAATCTATCAATTATTACTTATCTGCTGTTGAATGTTAGAACATATTTCTCATTAGAGTTGTAAACTAAGAGCTAATTTTGAATCTTATCAGATTACCTTCAAATAATAAATAACATATATTGCGTAGGTATGATCTACATTTTTATGTGGAGGATATTTAAAGCAAATATATAAAAAGAGATTATTTACTAAATTAATCAAATACATAAATTATTATCTGGTTTGT
This sequence comes from Stictocephala bisonia, assembly GCA_035578905.1. Classification (NCBI taxonomy): domain Eukaryota; kingdom Metazoa; phylum Arthropoda; class Insecta; order Hemiptera; family Membracidae; genus Stictocephala; species Stictocephala bisonia. The sequence goes on along the minus strand of JAQJVL010000176.1, from coordinate 1,573,316 downwards.
TGGCAATAACAAATTATTGTAATAAAACTATTTATAAACAAATAAAAACTGTTCATTTACAACTTAAAATGCTACTACACACACGCAATTAAATGGACAAACAAATTTTAAAACTTAAAAAAAAAAAACACAATTAAAAAACAAATCCGGTCGCATATGGAGAAAACTTATCTCCACTACTGAGAGACAAACAGTCGTATTGAGAAAATGTCAAAATGGCCAAACATGTAGGTGCGTTGACCCCTTCCTCTGCTGCCCCCACCACTAATATTTACAAGAATGAAAAAAAAAACGTGAAAAAGGTTAGACAAAGCATTCCTGGAAGATTAATGTTATAGGTTGACTATAAACAAGTTTTCAATATGACAATTATCTTGCAGAGATTTTTTCTCACCACGAGACCAATGAAGGGTTAGTACAATTTTTTGAAATTGTTAATGATCAGTTACCATTTTCATTTTAATTTTCACTGCAAGCTTTCTTAAATACAGTAGTAGTGACTAAGGTAGATACACTTACAGATGATCAAATATAATATCACTTTAATTAATATACAAAAATGTGTCCACTAATAAAAATGTATTGTTTTACAAGGATAATTATTGTATATTTTTGTTTTCATTAACCAAACGTAAAAAAATTTTATAAAATTATATTTTAACCCTAATTTAGGGGTTTTTTAAAAAAAAGAAAAAAATTTAATTTTTTTAAAATTTTTGGAAATTATTAAACACAAAAAATTTTTTTTTTCCCTTTTTAATACTAAAGTTTATATTATTTAAATAAAAATATTTTTTTTTTTTAAATTAATTAATTATTTAATATTTTATAAAAACCCTTTTGAAAAAAATCTTTTTGGTTTTTTATAAATGAAACTTTTTTAACTTCAATAACCGTTAAAATCACTTTTTTATAAGAAAAGAAAAATTTCTATTATTTTAAAATAATTTTACAAAAATTTTTTTTATTTCAATACAGTTTTGTGTGATCTTGCTTTATAACAAAAATTTTTATTGTAACCAAAAAAATTTAGAAAAAATTTCGAAAGATTAATTTTTTATTTGTAAATACCCCCCTTCCCCTTTTTTTTTTTTTACCAAGTAACACATTAATGAGATTGAGTAAAAACGGCCCCCAGGGGCCCACCCCTCCCAAAAAATTCCTAATTACAACGGGAAAAAAAACATCCTCAAACCCAATTAATTATTTTTTTTTTAAAAAAAACTTGAAAAACGAAAACCAAGTAACATTTTAGAAAAGCTGTTAAACGTTTTTCTCTGTTTTTTTTAAATTTGTCATTTTTTTTTTTTTTAAAATTTTTTATTTTTTTTTTGTTTTTATTTTTTTGAAACCATTTCGGCCCCGTTTGTACGGTAATTTTTTTCAAATAAATTTTTATAAGAGGTCCTTTTTTTTTAAAAATGACCCTTTTGTTTTTTTTTTTTTAAAAAAACCCCATTAACCCCTATTGCAAAAAACCATTGTTTTCCCCTTTTTTTGTTTAATTTTTTTTTTGCCAATACTAATTAGGGTTTGTTTAAAATGGGGAAATATACAAAAATTTTAAAATCATTTTAAAACCGCAATTTTTTATCTTTTTTTTAAGTTTTTTTTATTTTTTTTTCTATGGGTTTGTTTTTTTTTTTTTTTTTTTTTTAAAATTTTTGTTTTTCCCTTTTTAGTACACGTAAATAAAAACCCAAACGTTTTCCAAAAAATAAAATTAAACCCCCCAAATTTTATCCAATAAACTTTTCCATTAATGAAAAACCGTTAAAAAATCCCACACCCTCCGACTTAAAATTGATTTTTTCATTTTTTGTTCACTTCTTTTTCCTTTTTTTTTTTTTTTTTGGGTTTTTTTTAAATTTTACTTTTTTTTTTTTTTTTTTTTTTTTTTTTTTTTTTTTTAAATATTTTCTTTTTTTCTTTTTGAAATTTTAAAAAATTTAAACAGAAAAACAATTTTTTTAAAACCCCCCGTTTTTTTTTTTTTTTTTTTTACTTCTAGTTTTTTTTTTTTACCGTTTTTTTTTTTTTTTTTTTTTTATTTTTTTTTTTATTTTTTTTTTTTCCACAAACAGGATAGTTTCTTTATAGATTGAAAAAAATCTAGTTTGGCAGTAAAAAAAAAAAAAGATTTCATTTAATAAAAAACCATTAACAAAAGCAATTAACCGATTAACATAAACCATTTCAATTTTTTAAATGCCTCCGTTTTTTTTTTTTAAAATTTTTTATTTTTTTTATATTATTTTTTTTTTTTCCCTTTCTATTTAAATATTTTTTTTTTTTTTAAATTTTCCTTTTTTTTGGTTTAAACAGCCCATAATTTCCCAACTTTTTTAGTTTTTTTTTTTTTCTTTTTTTTTTTTTTTGTTTCTTCATCTTTCTGAGTTGAGGTATTGTAACTCACCCTCGGTTGGGCCTTGTTTTTGGTGAGGATTGGTTTCAAATGGCACAGGTGACCAGGTCAAGTTTATTTCTCCCTTAAGATTTTATATTTGTTACAGACGAAAGCTCACAGTAAATCATATATTTATTTATTTTAATATACATAACAGCCACAGACAACAAAGTCTTTACATTTATTTTGACAAAAAGTTACATACAAAACTGTACTGCAGTACATTTCATTATAGAGAAATTAAGTAATTCAAAACAATCACTAGGCTAAGTTGCTTACATAAATAATGTACTCTGTGCAATGTAAATAGTAAATGAATTAAAAAAGATACAGTTATTGATCAATTAAATTAAAATAACATGGCATCTACACATATTAACAAAAACCAGGTATGCAATCCAAAATTATACTCTTATGATTGTTAAAAATATCAACCTCATTTCTATGTATATTCCAAAATCTAAGTGCTTAAATATGGAAAACTCTATTTATATTACGTGCTTAACTGAATTGGCTTATTTACTTTGTAAAAATAAGAAGAATCATAGCTACGTTTAAATGTGTGATCTTAATAGCTTATGTGGGCTGTTAACTACGACGAATTTGTTTAGTTAGGAAAAGAAAAAGGCTTTTTCTTTTTTGCCTAGAATATTCCATAAAATAGAAGACCAGTGAAATATGTAACTCAGTTTTACAACTTTGTTCCCAGAAAGCCGATATAACCGGGAGCTAACGAAGTCTATTGATGTGGCTGCAGAACGGAACGTAAAGTTCCAACACAATCCCGCACACAATGTGTCGCTAGTTTGGTATGAATATCTGAAACTCCATTTTATATAGTTCACCAAGTGGATAAATGAACTATGTACCATGATAACTGTGCTTTATAGAACATGCAAATAACACCATTCTTGAAGAGCAAATGCCATTTAGATATTTGAAGTTATATAACACAAGACAGCATTATATATAGGCCTACTACCCGTTTCACAGCACCAGTAAATTTGAGCGGTCTACTTATTACAGAACATGCAGAATAGTAAATAAGTTCATCAAAGAAAATGCAATCATCAATTTTGATAAATCATTTTTATGGAAGGTCAAGAGGCTTTTGATGGATAAAGCTTTTTAATCAATAGAAGAGTTCATGAATGCTGAAATAGGGCCATTATTTTAAACTCTGTACTTACTAGGACTAATTAATAGATTTTTTTAATATTGTTATTGATTAAGTATTGTTCTAGATGGATGTATCATTAATGACAATTCCTATGTACATCATTGTATTCTAATTGGAAATAAGCGTCTTATGTCTTATAATCTTGTTTGCATGCACTCAAAAAGTAGTTTAACTTGTCTGGAAAATGATCTGTCATCATACAAATACGTATATTGGCCTTTGTTATCTGACCAAGCTCTGATTGAACCAAGCAAATTCACTACAGCCATTTGCAGATATATCCAAACATTGCTGAAATGTCAATGTGAATGTACGTTACTAAATAAACGTGCAGTGAATTTGAAATATATAACTTTTACACAATTATTAAAGTGTCGTAAAACAAATTGTTATTTCATTTGAAATTTGACATTTTTAATTTATAATCATTTAATTGTTTAGTTGTTTTTTTCAAATTACAATTTTACCTATCCATAAACTAACTTTCCTTTTTACAAACGAATTGGTAAAATATGTTCAAGTGTCCTTAACTAACTGGTCAGTATTACAGTCACGAAGCTCTGAACAGAGTCCGTGGAAACAAACAAAAGACCGTAAATGCTAGTACGTGTTTTCACATAATTTGCTGCTTAATATTAAAAATTCGTACCATGTTTACTTTCAGTCAGAATCCAATATTCTTGAATAGTAATCAGAAAAACACCTTTATTCATTGTAGAGCTCTATGTAACTACTATGTAAACAATTAAATAAGATTACTTAATTGTTTACGAGTATGTGCTTATTCCTATGTACTGGAACTTTATGTATATACAGGGTGAGTCACGTAAGGTGTCCTAAATGGATAACGGGAGAACGGAGTGATCTATAATAAAACTAAAAACAACAAACTCCACTAAGCCATGTATGGGAAATTAACTGAAAAAGGTGTCAATTCAGTCTATTCATAAAATATGCCAAAATTCGTGGTTCGTATTACAAATTTCAAAATTTTCAAATGCAAACGTATTTTATACTGTACATAATTTTAAAGCTCCTTTAAAATGAAACTTTTCGATGAAAAAATTTGGAAAATTATTTTTCTGTTTCAAAATAGCGGAAAATATAAAAAATTCGGTCATTTCAAAAAACCACCCTATTTATATGGTTTTTTCATTACAAAACTAAGCTTAAAATTTGGAATTATTTAGCAAATTTCCAAAAACATTATATGCCAAATGACCATATTTGAACAGTCTGTCTTGCCCCTAAAACTTTTAATGTTTTGAAAATTTTAAAAAGCTGCTAACTCAACATTCTTAAATACTTTTTTTACATTGAAACCATTTGCCCATTTTTTACCTTTGTGGAATGACAGTTCAAAACTATTATTTTTACAATTTTCAATGCTGGAATTATGTACTTTTTGCTTTATTATTATAAAGTATAATAACACTCAGTACACTGTGTGTATTGATTTAATTTAGGAACGAACAGACATAATAAAGCAGCATAAAAAGCTTTAGTTAATTTTTGTTGTATAAATATACTTCAACAATAACATAAAATAAACAAAAAAACGTTACAATAGATGCTCGAACTGCCTTCCTCCTTTATGTAAACACTTTCCAAACCTCTTTTGATGCTTATATTATGTTAAAATATACTTCTTATTTAAATATTGTTGTTTGACAGTTAAACTATATACAACCAAAGAGTAAAATAACACTGAATATTACCAACCGAGAGACGATCACAGAGTTTTACAAATTAAGGGATTGTGTAGGACTCGATCTTCTTATACATCCTAATAAACTAAAGAATTACGTTTTATACTTTAATCTCCACAGAAAATATTTTATGGTTTTTAATATGAAATTACAAAAAATAGACTAAAGTTGCAGAAATCCCATCACTACAAACACATAAAAAAAATTAGTGTATTAATTTTTTTTCAATATGTCATAATTAGTATAGGCTAATATTATATTAGTGTTACAGTTGTAGTAAAAAGAGAAACATACAATACAGTACTTCAAACTTACAGTCAGCCATAGGTTCAAAAATATATTCTTAGTTGGATTATTTTTAATCATACTGATTTCAATTAGTTTTAGTTTTTTAATGAACTTAACATTTGAAACTATGTTTTGTTGAAAGTATGAAGAATTATGGCTTACATTTAAAGATTACGTTCTTACAGCCATTATTACTGATAAAAACCATCCAACAACTCAAATTCCGTACAACCGCAAAAAGTCCTCATTACCAAATTTTGTCATTGAAATTTATTTTAGTAAGTTTAAATAGAGCATTGGCAAAACCAATACATAGCCTACGCTCTAAATGGGGCTAAAATAAAACTAATTAGTAATAATGACAAGATTGGTTTTTTGTGTGAATTAAATTTATTAAAAACAATTTCCGAAAAAGTTACAATAAAATAATTAAAACAATACAAAACATTCTTACTGAAATTAGCATTATTGCGCTCAAGGTAGCTACCCTGATTGCGCACATTATGGCAAAAAAAGAATTTCTCATGTCCAAATAACTGTGTCCGTTTTTAAGGGAATACACAATACCAATTAACACTTTAGTGACGAGGAACGATTAATTCAATGAACATTCATGACTGTACTTATCGAGTTTGTCCAATAAATGATGACTTTTATCCATAATTTATTTTAGTTGTCTACTTAAAGAAGTTATTAGAAACTGCTATATGTTTCTAAGAAGTTATTAGAAACATGTAGCATCTATATGTATTTTTTCATTAATTATCTGCACCAAAAGCAGTTAGTTTAGTTTAAGTACATCAGAAACCAACAAGTAAGCACGAAAAGAACTGTAACTCCTACTGAGTAAAAACAATTTAAGAGAAATGTTTGTATAATTCTAATTGGTGTACGCATAGGTAAGTGTTATACACCTTTTTTACTAAAGTTAAAAGATACTCTGCAGTAAGCCAATAAATCCAAACAGAGAAGTAACTAAGTCCGCGCCCTGATTTCAGGCTGGGGACAGAACGTCGTTTGAATACCAAGTATGTGGACACAACATGGACTAGGGATTCATTTGTGGGACCATACGTGAGGGAAGGCATCAATTAAGACTAAGATATGCAAGAACGATCTCTGTTAGAAATGTGACTAAATTTTTCAAGAGATTGTAACAACAAATACTAATTTAAATAAATTTGATTATTGTTAAGTAATAAATTAAATTTAAAAATATTTTGGCTCTGGAATGTCCCCGCATGTGGTAAAGATTGTCTACCGATTCATAACTAAACTAACCTTACAAACAATATACCTGTGATATTAGTCACGTTGATTTGAACTGCAAGAAAATAATCGTCTTCATGTTGAATACCATTCAATGCCTTCTGGTATTTAGGTTGTGTTGTAAGCACTTCCAGCATTGGTTATTAGATAAACCAGGTTAGTATTAAAAAAATATAAACTGACTTGTTACTCGCCTATATACAGGGTGTCCAACTTCGACTCTCACGTATTTTAGAGGATTGTTTGTCAGGTCGATTCAAAGAAATAGTACCATAATGTTACCATGGGGTTTTTCTCAATTCGTTTTCTGTCTCTGTGTCTGTATGTGTTTTTATTTTTTTGTTATATTTTATTTTTATTTGACTATCTCAAAAACCATTCGACATACAATACTGCATTTTGGTGCTAGAGATGATGATATGAAAAAATATTTCTTGTAAAAAGGTTGTATGTTTCAAAATAGTTATCAGTTTCATCTCTATCAGAAATATCATTTTCAAAATAGCGACTGTCTTATAAAATTTTTAAGTTAAATATAACACACTCTACACATTTTACATAACAATTTTTAAATACAATATTTGTAGACTACATTGTGCCAAAGTCAAGGATATGCCAATTTAAACAATTTAGTAAACAACAGGGGAAACTCACTTTCTGTAACTGAAATCATTGACATCTGAGTACTTTTTCATTCATATGAGGGGATGTAAACCCTTTTTTCAACGATATTACTATTTTTCAGGTAATTTAAAATAATTTCCTTCATTTTCCCTCTTTTTTTTTTTGTATTGAAGTTGAATTTTTAACTTTAAGGTCAGATACGAGCCGTATGTTGAATATTCGTTCTCTTTCGTTTAGGAATTTGTGTATGCCTACTGTAGGTTTTTGTTTCTTACTTTCTACCTTCTATTTTAATCACGTAAGATAACGTTTTAGTTTCTTTTTTATATAATTAGCCACTTACATGATCAAGACCAAGAACTTAAGAGTGCCTTTCTCCTTCATTAGTAAGACGGGATTAACCCCACCGAAGATGTTTTAAGCGAGACGTTATTTTGGCCATATATATTAAAAACATAAATAATATAGTTGTTAATTTAATACTGTTTTTTTAGAATAACCCAACAGTATAAGGAATAGTTTAAATTAATTTGGCTTTGGTCTTTATTTGTATGAGGTACAATAATATTTAAACACTAAAAATGACTATTTTATTTAGCATTACATAGTATTTTTTATTTGCTAATCTAAACATTTAACATAAATACGTTAATACCTAAATTAAATTAATAATCATTAGACAGTATATCTACAGTATTATAAAGAGAAAAACCCTGCAAAATAATAGACTACTTACACTAGAGCTGGAAAGCTCCAGATTTCAGACGTTTGGTTTTGACAGTTTGACGGAAGGATGGGGGTTGTATATATAAATAAAGTGGTGAGGGAGGTTATCTTCAGGTAAACTTGTATTATTAAAGTAACTTTGATGTCAGTGTATTATTGTGGATACCATTTCATGTACAATGCTTGCATAAATATTTACCTTATACATTTAACACTGGAGCATACTTATTTAAATAATTAGAGATACATTTTGTATGCCTGTTTTGAGAATAATTTGTATAGTATGTATATATATATTTTTTTAAATAAATGATTATAATCTGAAACTCATTACGTTAGTGTTAAATACATCAGTAGGTAAATTATTACATCAAGTGTTATATGATAAAAAAATGTTTGAACTTCTAAGAAATATTTTACCAACAACAAATTATCTTTCTAGTTTTTTTCACTTGCGATAAATGTTCTGTTTATTTCTATTCCACAGTTTTGTGTTTAAGAATTAAAAGCGGCAGAAAATACACACTGGCATGGTGTATACCTGTTAATTATGTTTTTATTCAGTAAATCAAAAAATAATATAGGTTTATGAAAATAAATGACCTTCATCAATATATTTATAAACTCCGAAACAATGGTTAAAGCTCTATTTTCACAAATAAGACGGTGAAAATAATATTCATGATGATAACGTGTAAAATCAAAATCGTCTGTAAGAAAGTCGTACCAATGAAACTAGACGAGAAGAGCAACGGTTGTAAGAAATCAGTTTTAGGTCAGTTCCCCCGTCAGTAAGTTGCTAGGTAATATAACTGGGCTTATTGGTTGCTTAGTATCTTTGCTTTTTAATATGCATTCATTGTTAATCCGCAAACATCAAACAATAGCCCAATGAAATATTATCATTAAAATCAATCATCAATGATTAGATGTTTTGCTACATACACTTAGTCTTAGTATTATTTTTATAACTAATTTACTTGCTTTATACATAATTATAAAATATTTGTATTGAGCTTTTTCAATGTTATACACATAGTAAGTGCTTCAATACTGTACCGACTATATTTAGAAAAACATTTTTAAGTTACATGGTTCAAATTAAAAATAGGGAGGCTTAAATATTTACTACTAAAATAGCCACTTTTCGAAGTAAATATATGTACTCATTGCAAGTTTTAGCAAGTTGAAAATGTAATAGGATGTGATTTAATATGCTGGAATAAGATAAACAATAAAAGAAATCGAGTGCAGGTAAATCAAACAAAATTTTGAACACATTCTTATGAATTGTAAAAAAATAATAAAGTACACCGTAATATATTCTACCCATATTTATATTCTTTTCCAACAAATTGGAACTCATATTTTTAAAGTTTTTTTGGCACAGTAAACAATTTATTTAATGTTTCAATACTAATCGGTTTAATGTGGTAAAACAGCTTTCAGAGGTTACAATGCTCAAAACACAAATTATGACACTCGAAATAGTATTTAAAAATATATATTTATCTGACATAAATATTCATAGGACATCGTATATGCAGGATGTGCTCCATATACCAACGAGCAATGGAAACGGAAAAAGCTTCCAATCTAACGCTCATTTTGACAGTTACTACGTAATCTATTGAGGTCATCAAATTATGACATTTATGTATCATAGAACATAAAATATTATTCAAATATTTATTAAGTTTCGAACATAGCTAATTGTTACAATATATTTAGAATTAATTCCTTCTAGACAAGAAAAAACTTGGTAAAACTTTCTCTTGTACCAAAACGTAATATTATTATTAACTTTTTCATCACATTAATTAATTTTGTATTTAAATGTTGAAATTATGTTGTAAAATTAAAGTAACTGTTGTATATTTATTTTCTTTTATACTGGTTGAATGGATGATAAAATGTTAAGAATATCACAGACAACATTTTCTTTAACAAAATTAACTTTATAAAATAGTTCCACCTAAACCGGCTTGAATAGATTGAAAATAAAAAAAAATTGTTTTAAATCCATAGTTATACTAAGTAATACTACTAGTAAAATATTAGTATAGATTACTAACTGTAATATATTATTTCGTGGTTAAGTAGAAGAGAAGGCTGAACAGTCCTTACTTCACCACTACAATAAAGCATTTTTCATTCGTAATATTTATAGCCAAACCACGTACAACAAGGCATAAGTCAAACTGCCAAACAATATTTGTATACTACAGTATATTATTACTATTATTCTTAAATAGTTATCATTGTAGTTTTAACAGTATCAAAACTATGAACAAACCAATAGTAATAATAATATTTTGTTTATTGCGTCAGACAAAGTACACTGTATTACAATAGTCCTAATAAGTTAAATAGTATAACATTTTCTATTTGTTCATTCCACCGAAGTTACTTTCAAACATACAATTTTCCATTCAGTCATCCATTCGAATTTTATCCAATATAGTCCTAGTAGATAATGAATTAAAAAAAGTTGATTGTAAAAAAAGCAATGTTCAATGAATAACTGTGATAAAACAAATCTGTTTGCTGCTTTTCGACACGTGATATCGCGTGAGTGAGTGTCCAGCCTTCATACTTGATATTCAGATGACATTGCCGTCCAGCTAGGGGGGCGGTTCTCCGTAACAGATTTAGCCTCTTACACAATGTCAAAATATACCTAGCAAGCATTTAAAAAGGTTTGTTTACGTATTTTAAATGTATTTTACCATCAATAAACCAATATATGAATGTTAATCATTGCATGAGGAAACCTTAAGTGCTAAAACACAATAGTGTAAATTTGTAGATGAAAGTAAATGAAATGGTATATTGTCACAGAAAATTACATTAGTGTTAAACAGATAATCTGCTACTAACTGGTGACTCGTCCATTGTTACAAAACTACTAACCTAAAGAATTAAAAAAGGATAAATATCAAAATAAGGAGGTTAAATCACCAACTAATCAATAATTTATACACAATAACATACTTAATAAATTATTTTTCAGTGTATCTAAAATACAACGACCTCGTCCTGCAGAAATTTGGAGACGGAGTAATACAGGATGTTTCATTTGGATGTTTTTATCATGCTAATATATCACAAATTATCAAGATAAGGGTGAAAGTAGGTCGGTAATGAGTGTGATTAACTAGTGTAGTCATCGTTACTAGGTGAGGTCAACGGTTCTTGAACAAGTGAAATGTATTGTATCACTCGACTCTGCAATTTCAAAGTTTAACGTTATCTTATTTTGTAGCCTTAAGCGCCCTGTGATATTACTAATAACGAAAGCTTCCTATAACAAACGTGTCAAGGTGTTATTTACAGTATTTACATCACAAAACAATTCGCCTCTGCTGTGATGTGGCGTTCTCAATGGTATATCTGAGACTGAAGTGGCAATAAAACATCTCCAATATAGTCATATATAGTCAGAATATAGTCAGCACTCGTCAAACCAGTTCTGCAGGGGAGGGGGAAACGTTGCCGCCCTGAACCAACATGGCGACGCCCCAAAAAAGTGATGGTTGGCTTCCAAAAGTGTTTAACCTGTACTATATTGGTTCCCATGCCTTTTAAATTTTTAAGCTGTCTTCTTTATTGAAACTATTATAATTCTGAATATTATATTGCTCATCGCACAATTACTACAATACAGTTCTCTTACTACTGAATTTCAGTATACGCATTAATCAGTAGTTATTGATTAGTATTTAATTAGTACCATAACTCCAAGGGCGTTGACTACCTCTCTGATATTGAGGGTCAGCATTTTGTTTGCTGTTGTAATTATGATAAATGATATGATAAATGATTTTATTCCTTCAATAATTATTTAAAATAAACATACAATAATGTACAACTTAGGAATAATACTGGTCACAGTTTCCCGTAGCGTGACCAGTTTTGTTATCTATTTTTATGATATGTAGAACAACAGAAACAGTCTAGCCGCTTAAATAACAGTTTTTGTGTGCCAAACCTCACAGCATCTACTGCAATTATCATCAGAACAATAAATCAAAATAAACACTTATACATTTATAATACAAACTGCATACATAAACTAAAATACATTTCTGCTTAATTTTATTTAATTATTATTTTTATACATACTTGTTGTTTATAGCTTACATAATAGCAAAGGATAAAAACAGAACACACAAAATCTTGAATAACTATTACTGAGAAAGACAAAACTTCGAAGTGACTAATGGAACTATATACAAGAAAATAGATATCTACAATTTTATAAATTCCATATCGAATCTCCATATTAAAATACATATGATACAACCAAATAATTCACTTAATTTACTTTACATAAGTTAAGCAATGCTTTATTTCAATATTTTCCCGGAGATTGTGCTAAAATCTGTTGAAGACTGTAACTCAATAAAGTTTAATTTACGTTTATAAAATTTTTTTCATTGTTTTAACTAGAAAGTGCTATAGAAGTGGGGGAGCCTCATGAATCACCCTGTATATTCAGTATGTTTGAATACTTAATTTTATAGTTCCGTCATGTAACTAATACTTGAAAACAAAGAATATAAATTAATGATTTCATTTAAAAAAATACATAAAAATATATTTTATAACAAAAATATATCACCATTTTCATCTTAGACCTAATTTATCAATAGATTGTCAGTTGCACTATAACTATTCTATAACTTTTTACAAATAACTCCAAAGTCACACACACACACACACACACACACACACACACACACACACACACACACACACACACACACACACACACACACACACACACACACACACACACACACACACACACACACACACACACACACACACACACACACACACACACACACACACACACGCACACACACACACACGCGCGCGCGCGCGCGCACACACACACACACACACACACACACACACACACACACACACACACACACACACACAAACACTTCTATATATATATTGAATGCATGGAAGTAAGTGATTCTTTGATGATATATGATAGCATTGCAAACAGCCTTCCTAACCTTGTTCTTCTCTATAATGATAATTGCAGATTCTTTTTTTTTTCAGTAGAATTTTAGGGCCCTAATTCTGTTATAGAAAATATTGTGTTTAACAACATTGTGTAGTAAAAAGTCGTAAAACATATTTGTAACACTTACTAAAGTGGATTTTAGAGAATAATCAAACTATTTCACTAGGGAATTGTTTATTAAGTAAATCTTACGAGCGAAGGTGTATGTATCTCCGTTTTCCAGGTATCTTAAATACGGTGAAATTAAATTTATAAATTAATATAAATGCTAGTGTTAATATTTTACAATTTGTTTTATTATTTTACTTCATCTACAGATATCTTAGTAAAATAAATCTATGTTCAAAACTTACTAACAAGGCACATTATTTCATATGTAGTCAGCAATATTTAATGATATATTGAGGAACTATAAATAGGTCACTAATCTTAAATACAAACTCAGTATTTATTGAATCTATGGTTTAAGTGAATAGAGTAACGTTAACTTTAATCACACCACCACAAATGTACCATTAGGGGTCGCTACAAATTTTACAATCTCGTCGGAGTTTATATTCTAATACTAGGGAAATCTGAAAGGGGAGGGGGAGATAAGGTTATGTCTGCCGTAAAACTGTAGTTAAAGCTCTTGGCTGGATTGCTATGTGTTCATTATGCAAATCTGGTGATTTCTGTGCCACCGAAATAATTTTAATTTGATGAACCCTGTACAAGAGCTTATAAATGTTTAACATTCATTTCAAGTCTGATCGTTTACTATATTCGAAGGATGCCATATATATAAAACATAAACCATACATTGTTATTATTATTCAACATTTTTTCAGTTTAAATAAACGATTTCAATTATATAGAAATATACTAGAAAATATTAAAACTTGTTATAGGATAAAATATGATTCCACCTTTAGTATATAATTGAATTTACCACTCAATAATTAATTGCCATCAATATGACTACGAGATTTTTGATAAATAACAATTGCGAAATTGTTCACAATAATAATAATACGGAACTATTTTATGTATATAAATATATATATCTCCTGCTTACTCGGTGGTTAGCACATCCGCCCTGTTATATTATAAGCATGACAATGATAAATATAATAAAATGTAAACAATAAAATAATTGTTTACATTTTAGTATTTTTAGTTACATAACATAAAAATAAAAAGGTGGGTTGTGTCACTTCAGTAGAGACGAGGTGAAAGTTAATCTCTCTTAGTTTTAGATTGTAGGGGGACGTACTTTTCATCACAAATGAGAAAACCTTCGCACGGAACTGTGGAGCTTCCGTTAATGGTTGTGCCAGTTTAAGTTTGCCAGTGGTAGCTAGTTGAGTAAAATATTAGACTACTTGATCAAGCTGTCTAGATCAAACAGAGTTGTGGTCAGGAATGGAACCCAGAATTGCGATGCTAACTATCAGACTTTGTAGAAGTATTTTGAGTAGGAATCATACCTATTTTATAAGTTATGATGCTCGCAATATTATTTTTCAATAGTCATATTCTTTTTTATGACTAAATGGGTTTTCAACTTCTTTGGTTTTTCTACGTAACTTATTATTATTATTTTTTTTATTTATAATTTTACAACAATATGAATGCTAAGCATTTTGTACAACTTATCATTTATCAGCACTTTAAATTGGCACAGCTTGAGTAGATCATATAATACACCGTTATTTATCTACATATTTTCCTAATGCATGAATTTTTCATTTAAAGTTTACTATTTTATCATTGTATTCAATAATTTGTTTATTCTTTGTATCTAAAATTATTTTATAAAAGAAGCCTCTGAGATTTTTTTTAAAGACAATATCGGAGACTTAATATTAATCTATACGGTCCCTGTAGTAGGCTTAAGGTTACTGACCTTGTAGAAAACGTTTTCTTGCAAGCTAATTTATATTTTTGATTTTGGCTTTTGCAGTTGGTCTCCATGTTTTTCAAACAACAGGAACAAACTATAAATTGAAGCAAATTCAAATGTTCCAAAAGTACCTTATTTCAGGAGATATGAAGCCCCTCTATGACTTTCCAATTATATGTTTTTTTATCAGTTATTTTTGATCATATGGCTTTACTAATTGTTTCATTCCACATAAACATTGGCTATCATTTTGAGAAGTGTGCTCAATTGGTAATAAGTAATAGTCGATTGATGTACTATATATATTTTATATTCTAAGCATGAATTTCTGAAAATACAATCAATACAGAAATATGTCTATTTTATTAGTTGATATAACACTTTAAATTTATTGAAAAAACTAAATATATCCAATAATTCATTTTAAGGTAACAATTACAATATTTTAAAAAGAAACTAACTAATCCTGAAAACTTTTATTTACGAACAGTGAGAATTTTTTTCATAATAAATACGCCCTCTAAATTTAATTTTGCTTATTAATAAAATGAATTCATTCGAGAACCTTGCTGTATACAGAACGTTCTTACAATGCTAAGTATGTACACCCAACATGGTTCACTGATCATATACATAATGGGACTTGATATTATAGCGATAAGGACAAGCCCCAACTTGATGTATACAAAACGTTCCTAGAATGCTAAGTACGTATACCCAACTTGGGCCAGTCATTTATCTACATTATGGGATGTAAATTATAGCGATAAGGTCAAGCCCCTCCATGTTGTGTACAGAACCTCCCTAGAATGCTAAGTATGTAGCCCCATCATGGGCCAGAGATTCATCTACATGATGGGACGTGTATTATGGCGATATGGTCAAGCCACGCCTTCCTGCAGACAGAACATCCCTACAATGCTAGGTATGTAGACCCAACATGGTCCAGTGATCATCTACATGATGGGACGTGATATTATAGCGATAAGGACAATCCCCACCTTACTGAGGACAAAACGTACCTAGAATGCTAAGTATGTAGATCCAATATGGGCCAGTTATTCATCTACATGATTGGACGTGACACTACGGTGATAACGTAAAACCCTTGCCTTGCTGCGGACAGAACGACACTAGAATGCTAAGTATGTGGACCCAACATGGGCCAGTGATTCATTTACATGATTGGACGTGCCATTTCAGCTGAGGTCTGCCGATAGTTTACATTCATCAGGTATGTGCCTCAACTGAACATTATATAGCTACTGTTGTAAATTATTATTTATAATAATATAAGTTACATTTATATAAAAGTAAGATACGTTTGTACAGCAAAATTACGATAGACACATGAAAGCCTGCAATACTCAAAATGTGCCTTGTAAAATGTAAATTTATAAGGTGGCTAGTAAAAATGTCCTCGATGATGAATCCTCAATAATGAAACATCAATACTCTTAAGACATGTATTTATCGAACTCAGTTTAGACCACTCCTTAATTTGCCATATTGATGACTAGTTTCTCATGTACATGTTAGTGTTCTTCTGTATGGTCATGCATCTTATAAACAATCCAACATAAAGTACATGTTTCTTCCTCTTTCCATCTTACTATCCGTATATCCCAATATGCAGTATGTTCTACAAATGCCAAGTTTATCTTCTATATTTCTTCAATTTATCATTGTATTATAGTTGTCAACGACACACACACACACACACACACACATATATATATATATATATATATATATATATATATATATAAAATAGTTTTCAGGTTGTCAGTGATGGCTAAATTTAAGTCCCTTCTTACATGTTAGGACAAAACCTTTTAATTTTATTCAAAAACATGAATAAAACATCTTAATTTATTTTTAAACTAGTTGAGAATTGACTAGTAGCTCATTAGGTGAAATAAATCCTGGACTATAGGCCCCAAATTGCAAACAATTATACACCAAATAACTACGTATCTATACGTATAAAAAGCAAATACCACTGATTCATTCACTCATCACTGTAACTAAAAAATTACTAAGCCTACGAAGCTAAAATATTTTAGAGTCAAAGTCTTATGTTGTAGGTGTGCAGTAAGAAGGGATTTTAAAAAATTCTTAGTAAATTGAAGATGGCAGCCATATTATTGATAACAATTTTAAAAGCCAGAAACAGCGTTTCTCTAATTGGACTTTAGCGGCTAAATGAACGGTTCTACAGCAAAACTAACATCATTTTATGTATCTGATTTCAGACCATATACAAATTTGGTACAATGACTTGTTGCTCTATATCACCTTCTTCGTCGTCAGGTAGAGCTAGATTTTCAATTTGTCTGTGTAAATAAAATTGGTTAATTGACGGTCTCTAAGAGTAGACTTACAGATTTGTCTAGACTAAGAAACTTTTTTATCTAACAGAACAAAATGATTTCAATCGGAAAATTTACTATTTAATTTACCAAATGCATAGGCAGTTCACAAGACACGGCTACATATGGCGGGAAACCCGATATTTCACTCATTCGGAGTCAACAACAGTAATATATATATATATATATATATATATATATATATATATATATATATATATATATATATATATATATATATATATATATATATATATATATATATATAAACACACATATAAGGCATTTACAACTCATTACTATTTTCTACAAAACTATGTAGAAACCAAATTTTATATAGGTTTATTTTGGCCTCTAGAATCTCACTAAGAAAGGATTTTCTCCTCCGACCTAAGGACTCTACCCTACTGGCCTCCAAAATGTCCATGATATTCTTAAGGAGGTTTAATAATTGATTAATTTATTTGATTAACATCTGTTAAATAAACACGAATTGAATAAATTGTGGTAGGATACACTTTTCAAATTAAAAATAATTCAGTAAAGTTAGTTATTCATAACATCAGCTGTTCTAAATTGTTTGGTAAATTGTATTTACTTTATGTAATTTTTTAATGTTCTTGAATTGTTAAAATGTTTACTTATATTTTGATTGCAAGTCTTCAAACTCAATATTATGACCGGTGAAGCGTGAGAGTACAGCTAGTGTTAGTATATAATGGAAGTCTAATAGTTTCGTTGAAAAAAACGTTTACCAGAAAATTTAGCATACAAAATATTGTAAAAATATATGGTTGATAATATATCTACTGTTATCTAAACATCAAATGCATAATTTAACCGTAGGTATATGGTCCAAAAGCATATAACTGGTGTGCGTGTTTAACATAATGTAAATATAAATGAAATCACATTCACACTTACAAATCACTTATTTAAGGTCAGTAACTTATTTACGTGACCATTCTTAAAATTATTATTTATTGCAACAATTGCAGATAATTTATTATATGTGGATGTAAGTAAACAAACAATATTGTATAAAAATACTTCTCACAGTTACACTTCACTTTTGTGTGACCTTACCTGTATATTCGGGCTAAATACTAAACGACAAAATGAATTACACATTTTTTCACGCAAAAGATTTTCATGCAATGAAGATGCATGCCACTTTTTAACCCTTTTCCTCATGTATTTAAATGGATTAATAAACATGTTTAAATCTTCCATAAAACCAAAGCTAACATTGCTAAAAATATATATCTAATTTAAGGTGTACTATCCATATATGTATAATGTCGCATTAAACAAGACATGGTTTCAACATTGTCTCGTAATGTAAATTGTCTATATTTACCGTGACATTAATAACACCAGACTGAACCTTAATTATTCGGGTATTTAAGTTGCTTCTTGAAGCAGAAAATATTATTGTAAAGACAATAATCGGATCTTTTCCGTTATATCTCTACCACTAATTTTTTTCGTTCATTCACTACCACTTGATAAATATTCTATTGCTCTATAAACTGTTCCCTACTCATATTTAGGTCCACTGTGGCATTCCATATCACTAGCATTATCTTATCGCTTTCCAAAAACTTACACACGAAGAGCGTATTCGGCGGTAAGTCAATCATTGGATTTAACAGTTTGTGATCAACTTTGGTACCCACCTAACATAACCTAACCGTAATTATGATAAAAACGTAGTTATTGTGAAGTAACGGAAAAAGTAGTGGTAGTAAATTAACGGAAAATGTCCTAATAATCTAAATTTGTAAATTTCCTTTATGTTTAAACAGAAACAAGAAACTATGTAAGAGTGATGTAAAACAACATATTGCAGTGAAGGAGATAGCGTATAGTAAGATATAAAAGGAATTACCTGTTTGTATGGAACCGTTTGCCCTGCTTCTAATGGGTTCTCGATATCTTCATGTTTGAATAATTCTCACATTTCCCCTCTTAAAGGATTTGTTCAGTGGTAATAAACATCGAGGACACAGACCTTACACCTATATCTGTCGTAGAAGAACGATACTACTTACATTTATGTATTTGGCCTGAACTAAATTGTTTGCTTACTTTTATTTTAAATAGAAAACGTGTTTGTATACCAATAAGTCATTGTTTTCTGTGGATATTGATGTAATTTGTTATTGTATATAGATTTTTATAGATTTCCCAGGTATTTTTAGATATGGTTTTATTGAAATCAATCATTAATATAACTATTCCACAGTCCCGATGGACTTACTGATAAATAAAAATCGACCTTTCAAATACTATTTATTAATCTTTAACCTAGTCTACTTACAGACAACCTGGACTACTGACTTTTCTACAACATACTGAACAAAAATGGCATAAATGGAACCTGGAATATAATTTTTAATACTTGCAGATAGGTCAAAATAGTTTTAAAACATTTTCCAATTTTGTAATCCGATACCAGTTTGTATTGATTGTTTATTAAATTTGTATATTAATAATAAACTGCAGAACCAAGGCTAGAACACTCTAAACTAGAGTAGCTGAAAATACCAAAATCCATTGTATTCAACCGAAATTGTCTTTGTTCCCTAAATTTCTTATTGGATTTATCTAACAAGGCTCAGTTACATCTGTGAAACCTTACATGTACATTGTGTCTGTACTGTGCGTTGGTATTGATTCCAAATATACTGTCATGTAACCTAGTTCCATACAAACTACCCATTCTTCAATACACTCTCCAAAATGTCGTAAAATATAAAGAAATTTACCATAAATATGGTATTGACCCTAAATAAGTCATTCCATTGCATACTCAGTATTTATATGTTTGAATGAGACATGAAAATAATAAGTATTGCCACATAGTATTTTGACCTTAAAAACGTACATTGGACCTACAGTTGAATGTTAATTATCTCGAATTCTGTACGTTATTTTTAGATAAAAGTAAATGCCTTTTCAACCATAGTTTGGAAATGTTTTGAAGTTTAAAGTTTTAGGTAAACTGGCTTACATAGTGATTTAGTGTATTATACAGTATAAGGCGTTTGACTTCGGGGTCCAAAGTCCGAGAATTAAGTTGCGACTGAGCTGACACATACACACATACACACACACACACACACACACACACACACACACACACACACACACACACACACACACACACACACACACACACACACACACACACACACACACACACACACACACACACACACACACACACACACACACACACACACACACACGTACGCAAAGAATCAAAACTTAATTAATGAAAAGTATATTGAGATATCGTACTCATGGTTTTGAGGGAAACAAAACACTTGTTGTCCACACGTAATAAGACACTTAAAGTTAAACATCACTTATAAAGTATAGACTTATTTCCTTAGATATACTGTCGTTGAGGCATAGAATACACTGACACACAAACAAATTGAAGAAATAAATAAGAAAAACATCACATTGACATAGTGTAGAATTAGAAAAGAATTCTTATTAAGAACAGCATTCAAACATACTCCATATTAGGATAGATGGATTGTATAATAGGAAGAGGACGAGAAATGTACTTCATGTTGGATAATATAAATTGGATGAACGTATACGACAGAAAAAAACGATTAGATAAAACTAATATGTTTGTTTAAATGTCGTCTAAATTCCTTATTAACTATAAAAATGCATTATGTTTTGGCAGAAACTGCACAAAAATGTAAATAATGTTGCGTTTATAAGTAAACATTTACATCAAGAAGTCTTACATTTTGAACAGAAAATATAATTACTGAAAATTGTAAGTTATAATTTGTTAGTACTGGTGTGAACTAAAGCAGTTGGTATATTAAACTGCCAATAAAAAAACATAATTTGACTTAATTTGTGTCATTTATTCCAGGAATAAAATATATACATGGTTCCTTACTCAATCGTGCTTAAAAACAAATTCACATTTACGTAAAATTGGATGGTTCATTTTATGTGGTGTTTAGATTATACAATACTATCAACAAATATCAACAACAACAACATTATCATTTATATAGGCATTAATAATAATGTGATTGCCAAGCCAAATGGGTGAACTAAATATCTTCTATGTTTTATGATTTATCCTTAGCTTAATGTTGGGAAAAATATTTTTATTTTTGGAAATGATAATGAACAAAATTATAAAGTTTTTATATTAAAAGTATATTTTTATTTGATATTTCGAAACTATTAAAAATGTAAGAACAAATTGATTGCATATATCAATTGAATCTATGAATATATTGAAATATGTCTAACAACCTTTCATTATAGGATATTCACTTTATGAGAAATTAACTATAAAAGTATGGGAAATATATTTATGAATATTATTATAATATTATTGTAAATATCCTTCACATAGCTTGGAATTATAAAGTTTACAATTTCACCACTTATGGCGGTAGCCACCAGTCAGTTGCCTTGCGTCTGCGTCCCAGGCACAGGACTCTCTTCTCTGTCACCTGCTGCCAATAACGGCATTCAATGGAACTAATTGGGACACTAACAACTCTGGTGGATAAAAGTAACAATCATTTCCAGTATTAAATACTATAAGAACATATTTTACTTTCATTATAAAATATAAAGAAGTACTCGTGGCTCTTTACTACACTTAATTTGTTATTAATAATAAACTGCAGAACCAAGGCTAGAACACTCTAAACTAGAGTAGCTGAAAATACCAAAATCCATTGTATTCAACCGAAATTGTCTTTGTTCCCTAAATTTCTTATTGGATTTATCTAACAAGGCTCAGTTACATCTGTGAAACCTTACATGTACATTGTGTCTGTACTGTGCGTTGGTATTGATTCCAAATATACTGTCATGTAACCTAGTTCCATACAAAACTACCCATTCTTCAATACACTCTCCAAAATGTCGTAAAATATAAAAAAAGTTACCATAAATATGGTATTGACCTTAAATAAGTCATTCCATTGCATACTCAGTATTTATATGTTTGAATGAGACATGAAAATAATAAGTATTGCCACATAGTATTTTGACCTTAAAAACGTACATTGGACCTACAGTTGAATGTTAATTATCTCGAATTCTGTACGTTATTTTTAGATAAAAGTAAATTCCTTTTCAACCATAGTTTGGAAATGTTTTGAAGTTTAAAGTTTTAGGTAAACTGGCTTACATAGTGATTTAGTGTATTATACAGTATAAGGCGTTTGACTTCGGGGTCCAAAGTCCGAGAATTAAGTTGCGACTGAGCTGACACATACACACATACACACACACACACACACACACACACACACACACACACACACACACACACACACACACACACACACACACACACACACACACACACACACACACACACACACACACACACACACACACACACACACACACACACACACACACACACACACACACACACACGTACGCAAAGAATCAAAACTTAATTAATGAAAAGTATATTGAGATATCGTACTCATGGTTTTGAGGGAAACAAAACACTTGTTGTCCACACGTAATAAGACACTTAAAGTTAAACATCACTTATAAAGTATAGACTTATTTCCTTAGATATACTGTCGTTGAGGCATAGAATACACTGACACACAAACAAATTGAAGAAATAAATAAGAAAAACATCACATTGACATAGTGTAGAATTAGAAAAGAATTCTTATTAAGAACAGCTTTCAAACATACTCCATATTAGGATAGATGGATTGTATAATAGGAAGAGAACGATAAATGTACTTCATGTTGGATAATATAAATTGGATGAACGTATACGACAGAAAAAAACGATTAGATAAAACTAATATGTTAGTTTAAATGTCGTCTAAATTCCTTATTAACTATAAAAATGCATTATATTTTGGCAGAAACTGCACAAAAATGTAAATAATGTTGCGTTTATAAGTAAACATTTACATCAAGGAGTCTTACATTTTGAACAGAAAATATAATTACTGAAAATTGTAAGTTATAATTTGTTAGTACTGGTGTGAACTAAAGCAGTTGGTATATTAAACTGCCAATAAAAAAAAACATAATTTTACTTAATTTGTGTCATTTATTCCAGGAATAAAATATATTCATTGTTCCTTACTCAATCGTGCTCAAAAACAAATTCACATTTACGTAAAATTGGATGGTTCATTTTATGTGGTGTTTAGATTATACAATACTATCAACAAATATCAACAACAACAACATTATCATTTATATAGGCATTAATAATAATGTGATTGCCAAGCCAAATGGGTGAACTAAATATCTTCTATGTTTTATGATTTATCCTTAGCTTATTGTTGGGAAAAATATTTTTATTTTTGGAAATGATAATGAACAAAATTATAAAGTTTTTATATTAAAAGTATATTTTTATTTGATATTTCAAAACTATTAAAAATGTAAGAACAAATTGATTGCATATATCAAATGAATCTATGAATATAATGAAATATGTCTAACAACCTTTCATTATAGGACATTCACTTTATGAGAAATTAACTATAAAAGTATGGGAAATATATTTATGAATATTATTATAATATTATTGTAAATATCCTTCACATAGCTTGGAATTATAAAGTTTACAATTTCACCACTTATGGCGGTAGCCACCAGTCAGTTGCCTTGCGTCTGCGTCCCAGGCACAGGACTCTCTTCTCTGTCACCTGCTGCCAATAACGGCATTCAATGGAACTAATTGGGACACTAACAACTCTGGTGGATAAAAGTAACAATCATTTCCAGTATTAAATACTATAAGAACATATTTTACTTTCATTATAAAATATAAAGAAGTACTCGTGGCTCTTTACTACACTTAATTTGTTATTAATAATAAACTTATGTTTAAAAATATATAAGGAAACGGTTTGGTAATTAGAATACATTTAAATACATGATTTAAGATATTAATAAGACAATCGTAGAGATATGGGTGAATAAGAGGGGTGAATGAGTGTGATGAGTTGAGATGATCGACTTAACATCGTTACTAAGTAAGGTCGACTGTTTCTCACCAAGAGCTACACAATAATATCCCATTAGCCAGGCCAACTTAGAGATCTACAGCTTTCCGTGAATCCAAACTTCATAGTAATGGTCTCATTTTCTTTTAACTGATAAGCCTGATACTCAATTCCCTTCCCTACACAATATCTGAACCTTGACTACTACCCAACTTCGATGGCAACCACTGAGCAGAAACCATGTCGATATTAAGAGAATCGATCATATAACCTATCACCTACAATTATCACAACATTATATCGAATACATTACATTGCAGCAAACAAAGAAGGTCTTTTGAAGGTTTTTAAATATATTAGTTGATTATTATAAAATAAGTTTATTAAGAACTGTCATAGAGTTTAAGATATTAAGGGAATTTTATTCCAAGTCAGAGTGCAGCTCAATTGGTAAAACTAATATAACGTTTTGTTTTCCATTAAATATTATTAAATTTATAGAACTTACATGAAAACACTTGGTGTAAATGAGTTGTTCAAAGAAATAGAAAAAAGCAATCACTAATAATATACTTAAACAGCATAGTCATAAAAAGTATTCATACAAAATAACTGTAAATGGATATTAAAGTGGTATAAACCATTCTGAGAGCTACACAGTACGCTTCAAAAAATATATTATAATCAAATATTATTTGTGTGTTCCATATTATTTTTTAAAGGATGTGATAAATACTAAATGTTTTATTCAAATAAAAGTCCAAATTTTCGTACATCATTTAGTAACATTTTTCATAATGTTTGAATCAATGTGAATAAAAATAACGTTCTTTCCATTACGTTTCATCATCATGGACATGCCAAGTACGTTGTTGAGTGAAAATATCATATTTATTTATGTTTTGTTTGTTTTATTTCACTAAACTCTTATTCATGTATTTTTCTGTTCCAATTTAAATTAATACATAGTGGCTCATATTACTCAGTTACTATGCTCTATTTTGCATGTTGTCTCGAAATTTGAAATCATGTATTATTAACAAAAAATATTGATTACATTTTAAGAAAAATAGTCTGTATTGTCCTATATGGTAATTATAAGTATTAATCTTGTAAACATGAAAAATATAATTTTAAAACAAATGTGCCTACAATTTAATATCTAAGTATTATTTTTAAGTACTTTTTCAAATTTAATTATTTTTTTTATTCAAGTCAAATGCACAGTTAAAAGTGTCGTTAAAAATGTATATGTATATATATAAATTTACTTACAAATATATTGAATATGAGCTGGTAACAGCCATTTTATTTTTTAATTTTAAGAAGCTTTGCTAACGTAAAAACTTTTTCATTAAAAATCGTTTACGGTAGCTTTTTGATTTTAATTGCTCTATTATTAGACAGGTTCTTAAATTGTGTACGCAAATTTACTCTAACAATGGCCGTCAGAATCGTTTGGATTCATAATTTTTAGCAAGTCTAATTTGAGAAACATTATTTACCTTTGTATGGCATTTCACCAATATTTTTTTGCACTTTATCTTGGTAAAGACTGCTAGTAAATTAACAACAATCATTTTACTGTTAAAAACATAAATGAAGTTTTAAAACTGCATTAACCTCTTTGAATTTTCCTATCCAAGCGAGCCAGTAAATATAATTTTAAGAACTCTCAGATACTATTTCTGCTATGTTTAGATTTCAGCATGTAGTCTACACATGTTATCGTATACACAACCACATGTTGTAACTGACTTTTAGACTAGTATAATATTAGCCAGTTGAGTTGTGTAAATGAAAAATGGACACCAAAATTTAAAACTATCTACAGTAATTTGTTTTTGATGGATCATCTATCTCATTAATGTCTCATTACATATTACAATATGCCAGTAATTAACGGTACAAAATAAATGTCTATTTAAATTGTACGAAGACAAATTCTTTCTGCGTTATGGTCACGGATACAGTTGAAAGGGTTCACTGGTTTAGATGTCTATGTTAATTTAGTTCCTGAAAAACAAAGATCCATTACTATTTGGAACATTACAAAAGACCAAGAATATTTTCATAAAATTGAAATATAACTACTTCTTACTAAAGTACAAATTAATTTTGTTATAAACGAAGAACGAAATTTCCCTTATGGTAGATATCATTGAAAAATAAACTGTAATTACAAATATAGAGCAACGGTTTTGGCAGTTTTTTTGGCTGAAAACATTTTTCTTAGCAGATACATAGCTAAGGAACAAGAACTTCAAGAAATTCATCGTTTTTTTCAATAGAAAATCCGGAAAATTATGAAAATAAGCGCAAACGGAAAAATATATTTTTCCTCAAATATATCAGTGTAAGCAGTCAAATTATGCGAAATTTTGTCCTGATTACAAATAATACAAGGTTTTTGCAACCGTAAATGGGCCAATATCAGTAAGGTTACGTTCTGTTAGAATTTGGATAGTTTGAGTATTGATAGGTTATGTTAAGTTTGGTTATGTTATGTTGGGTTTGATTAGGTTTAGTTAGGCTAAGTTAGGTTAGGTTTGGCTATGTTATGTTTAGTTAGGTTATGTTAGATTTGGTTAGGTTATGTTATGTTAGAAAAAACCTATGAATTTTGATGAGTATTGACTAACTATGCTTCAAACCAATTAATAATAACTAATCCTAACATAACATAATCTAACCTAACTTATCAATACGCAACATAGCCCTAATAGGTTAGGCTACTTTACCGAAATTGGCACATTTTCTAAGCTAACGTGTTTAATAGTAAAATTTAAAAAAAACTGTAAAAACCTTGTTATATTCGAGATCAGGAGAACATTCCACACTACTCGGGTACCCACATCAATATATGTACTATAAGAATACAGTTTTTCGTTCTTCCTCAGTTTCGTAGTTTTTCCGTATTTTCTACTAAAAAAAACTATCATATTCTTGTATCTCAGCTATTGATCTACTATAAAAAAAATTCAGCCAAAACATCTGCAAGTATCCTGCTCTACATAATTACAAAAAGAAAAACATTGCCTAACATCCTAAATCACCATAATGTTGCTTGCCAGGTGGTTTCCATGGTGAAAGAATTACCATTATTTGGGTATTCTGTACTATGAAGGTGGTACCTATATCGTTTCTGTGATATACTGTAATAATATATTAAAGAAAATCCAGTCTAATATTTAAGACATTTACCTTTGTGAAGGCTTTCAACAGAAATTAAGATTGTTAGAGATTTCAGAAATATTTAATAAATAATATTTAAGAAAAGTCTAGTAATAAGAGGACTTGATGGTGAAGGCTTTATAGAAAGCATTGGTTTGAATCGTCTTTGATTTAACATTACTGTAGCCTATAAAAGTTGCTATGGGGATGGGTCTAATTAAAATGTACATTATTTAATCAAATCTGATAATGATATTACAAGATCCAAATCTACTTTGCTTAGTACATTTGTAAAATTGTCAAGTGTTATCAAGCAAAGACTTTAATGCAATGAATTATTTTCCTATAGTGACAGTTATTTAATGTTTGTTTTACGGTTGATATTCAATAAATATATATTATTAACTCTAATATTACATCATAAAGAGTATGAAATAAGTATAAAAATATTATATAGAAATATTACTACTAGTATACTGGTAAACACAGCTTTAATATCCTACCCAATGAAGGTAACGATATTTGTAGCGGCGCGCAGACAACATCAGAAAGACGTTTTAGAAGAAGAATATATATTTGACACAAAGACATATCACTAAAATAAGTATAAAAATATTATATAGAAATATTACTACTAGTATACTGGTAAACACAACTTTAATATCCTACCCAATAAAGGTAACGATATTTGTAGCGGCGCGCAGACAACATCAGAAAGACGTTTTAGAAGAAGAATATATATTTGACACAAAGACATATCACTAAAATAAGTATAAAAATATTATATAGAAATATTACTACTAGTATACTGGCAAACACTACTTTAATATCCTACCCAATGAAGGTAACGATATTTGTAGCGGTGCGCAGACAACATCAGAAAGACGTTTTAGAAGAAGAATATATATTTGACACAAAGACATATCACTAAAATAAGTATAAAATATTATATAGAAATATTACTACTAGTATACTGGTAAACACAACTTTAATATCCTACTCAATAAAGGTAACGATATTTGTAGCGGTGCGCAGACAACATCAGAAAGACGTTTTAGAAGAAGAATATATATTTGACACCAAGACATATCACTAAAATAGTAAATAAATAGAAGAATATCAATTTAAATCCACTGTTATTTATCTTTTTGTAACGTTAAAACTGCTGCAGTAAAATAACCAATATCTCTTATTTGAGTTCATCTATCAAATACTGTAACTAGCGCTACCCCCCCCCCCCCCCCCACCCCGGTCATAATATTACGTTTGATTATGTAATCGAAATTTGCAGCAAGCTTTCAGTTTACACTATACCCAATTTAAAACACCCGATGTTATGTATAATTTACTACTGTAGTCAATTATTTTCAATTTAAAAGTTTACCCTAAAATCATTAATTTTATTCAATTTGTTTTTATTCAACAGCTGTTCATATATTAAATCAATCAATTAATAATGATACTATAAGAATACCATGGGAAATTTGGAGACCAGTTGAATGGAGTGCTGAGGTCGGAAAGGAATATCCTTTCTTATTGAGCCTCTAGGGACCAAGATAAACCTATCTACAAAATTTGAAGTCAATTGGACATATAGTTCTGAAGAAATGGTGATGAGTGGTAAATGGCTTTTATATACAGGAGATTAAATTTAAAATGTTCCGATTGAAATCAGTTTTTTCTCTTAAATAAAAAAAGTTCCAGAGTCTAGTATTACAGTAGCCTATAATAGTTGCTATGTAGCCTGTAGGACCTTAGGACTGTAAATAATAACCCTTAGAAAGTATGCCTTATGGGATTTTTAATGTAATTCCATCTGACGCGTCCCACCAGTCGTGCGGGTTGCCTAGTCGATCGGACCGCGTGCCCGCACTCAGCCGGCAATCCAGTTGTATTATATAGATCGATGGTTGAAACAACTTTTTATGAGAATAAAAAACTGAAATTAAACCTCACAAATGTTTGTTTTAGGAAATTTTAAATAAAACTAGAGCTAACATGAAGTTTTATCGCTTAGTTAATAGTTACAAAACAAATATTTTACCAAACAAATAAGGATAATATTATGAAAACGTTTGAAAAGAATGTTATTATATATATATATATATATATATATATATATATAAACAAAATTGGCCAGTATATGAAAAAAGTCATGATTATAATTATAATATATCTTACTATGTTTATGTCAGATCATAACCTTGCCAATACAGTAAGGATGTTAAACCTGACATAATACTTAGGGGCCTATATTTAAGATGGGATTAAAAATCTATCACAATAGAAAAGTTATAATATAAAGCAACAGTTGAGCATCCATTTACATTTTATTGAACTACACAGACCGGTTTGGGCAATTATGCCACCTTCATACATGTTTACTTCCTAAACTGTTACAAAACAAATGAAATTAAATACAAAAATATTATAAAGAAAACATATGTTAAATTGGAAAATGTTTGTGATTTAGTGGTTAGTGGTCATTGTGTGTTTTGTTTCCTATATGTATAATTGTTTCGAATATTGGTTTTTTTATTTATTTTTATTAACTTGGTGTTGATTAAATTGTTTGGATTTTCTTGGTTGTCTTTATAAATTTCCAGTTCTCCTTGAGAAACTAGACTTTTGCTTTTTGAACAGAATTTTCATATTTCTTTCGTTGTGATTATTGCTTAATAAGTGTTCTGTAAAAGAAGATTTTATTGAAGTTCTGTTGTTTGATTTTAGAGCTTGTATGTGTTCAATAAATATGTATTTGAATGACCGACGCGTTTGTCCAATATAATAGTTTTGGCAGTCTGAACATTCAATTTTGTAAATTTCGGATTTGTCAAACATTTCTTGATTGTTATGTTATTTTGAGGTGATTTTTTTTTTTTTTTGTATCAGGTCAAATGCGTTGTTATTTGTTTTAAAACCAATTTTGAATGTTTCATTTTTTTAAGGTTTTTCTAATGGCTTTATTATGCACTGTGTTGTTTGAATATTTTTATTTGCTCAGAGTTTACCATTGTACGTGCTGACAAACCCCCTCACTTGTGTGATACCAACAGTTACCACGAGTACAGTTAGGCTGGGCCATCTGTAGGTGACATGATAATATTATAACAATAACAGCAGTTGTTGTGTTAATCTAAGATAGAACATACTGACAAACCTCCTCACTTGTCTGATACAAGCTAATTGACAGATTCAAGTTAAACCCTCTCAACCGATAATTTCTACGTGTATAAATGATTCACCCTAACAAGTACAATGGTAAATGACCCACCCATATACGTACAGTGGTAAATGATCCATCCGCCCACCCACACACATACAGTAGTAAATACCCAACCCACCCACCCACAAACGTACAGTAGTAAATGACCCACCCGCATATCCACACACGTACAATGGTAAATGACCCACTTGCCCACCCACACATCTACACACGCAGAGTGGTAAATGACCCACCCGCCCACCCACACACGTACAATGGTAAATGACCCACCCACCCACCCACCCATACACGTACAATGGTAAATGACCCACCCGCCCACCCATACACGTACAATGGTAAATGATCCACCCACCCACCTACACGTACAGTGGTAAATGCCCCACCCGCCCACTCACACACGTACAGTGGTAAACCCATAGTACTACAGTGCGTGTATGGGTGGATGAGTGGGTCAAAACCACAGTGCGTGTATGGGTGGTATTGTGGGTCAATACTACATTGCGTGTATGGGTGGGTGGGTGGGTCAATACCACAGTGCGTGTATGGTTGGGTGGGTGGGTCAGTACTACAGTGCGTGTATGGGTGGGTGGTTGGGTGGGTCAATACCACACTGCGTGTATGGGTGGGCAGGTGGATCAATGCCACAGTGCGTGTATGGTTGGGCGGGTG